>CAJNIZ010044715.1:46969-80483 GCA_905231905.1 Symbiodinium pilosum
CCGGGCGGGAGTAGGGCTTTATTTCGAGCGATGGCCAGTGACGTCTCACGCTCGGGCGTGCGTCCTGAGCGGGGATCAAAACCCTTATCCGGTTTCTTTGACGGTCAGGAATTTGCTTACGGTAGCTTACGAAACCCAAGGTTTAGCTTACGGCGCTCGCTTTTCTTGACAAGCGCTTACGGCGTTTACGGTGGCAACGTGGAGAGCCCCAAATAAATGCTTACGGCGGCTTACGGCGCAATACGCGGAACGATTTTGCTTACGGTAGCTTACCAAACCCACACGTTTGCTTGCGGCAAGCTCCTTACCGCCACTCGCTAAAGGATTCCCCACTACAGGATTTTGATCTCTGCTCCTCTAAGTGGCTAGGAACAGTCCATGTGCAATTGCTAGCCTGGCCTTGCACAGCGGTATGTGCCTCGCGCTGAGGGTCACACAAAGACATCTGCAACTGTTGCAGGAAGATCAAGACGCATTATGCAGAACATCTGGGCCGTCACAGAATCCTTTTGACCCCAGCACACATGGTCCGCACATCGTCTTGTTTGAAAACGACGGCATGCGAGACCTACAGGACTGTAGCCGAAAGATCCTCGGCCAGAAGCTTGTAATGTTCGCGCTAGTCCGACATTACTCATCTGCTCGCGACATCCCAGCTCGGCACACGCATCACCTTGCTCTTGGGTCTTTGATCGAAATGCCCGAGCCAAGAGCAAAGCGGTTGCTCGCCAATCGACAGCGGGAGGCCTGGCTCACTTTGCCCCCCTCCACCATGAGAGGCCAAGCTGAGGTGGCGTTGATGTTGCTCCCTCTCGCGACGCTGTGCAGCAGCAGCAGCAGCAGCAGCAGCAGCAGCAGCAGCTTGCACTGGAGGCAACAGTGTAGTGCGAGTTTTCTGGTTTCTTCCAACAATGATGCCTTGTGTGGCCAGTGAAAGCTACGAATTCTGGGACTTTACTTCTGTGCGGTGTGGGGGCCTGGCTTCGCTCCCAGTTGGGAGGGTAACAGTTCTTAGCACAAGCTGGCAAGCGCAAGAACGCCTTGCGCAGCATTGAGCTAGAAGGGCTGCGGGGAATGCTGCTGAGCTTACAGACGCTGGCGAAGGCTACCGCGTATCTCGGCCCCTATCACTGCAGAATGCTGGTGCCACACATTGCCACAGCTTCAAAGAAACGTTCCCTCGCCTTGCCAGCTCGGCGGTCGGCCCGCGCAGTTCCCGCTGATCCAGGAATCCAGAGAGCAGCTGGGCAAGTCCTTGGCAAGCATGCAATCTTCTTCATCAAAAACAGCTTGCGTGTGGTGGAGAGAAGTGGCCTCTGCAAGCTGATTCAGAAACTTTGAAACCCCAATCTCTGAAACACACTTGTCCATCAAGCCTCATGCGAAACCACACTCAGAACCTGAGCATTTGCAAGCCTGCAGTGTGCACAGACGTTCTTTGAATGAGGCCATCAGAAGACCAAGCTGCCTGTCCAAATATGGGACACTAGCAAATGTGTGCGTGACGGGTTTGCTCTTGAAACAGCCATGGCCCGATTTGTGGTGGCAAAGGGATAGAAGTTCTTATTGGCTGCAGCTTGTACTGGACGCGTGGAACTTGCTTTGCTGGTCCAGCCTGGCCTCGCCGCTTCGCTCCACCCACTCGGACCAAAGGTTCGTGTTACCCAAAAGGCTGCAGGAGATTGTGGCAAGGGCATTTGGTTCTTGACCCCCAAGCGGTTTCACCTCGACCCTTCTGGGCCTCCGGTTGGAAGTTTCAGAGAACCGGGCGTTCATGCGCCGCTTTGACCAGATACCAGTACTATTGACTATTGCAGCTGGGCTTCGACTCCACTTTTGAGATGCCTGGTCTCCGAACAGTGCTGGAAGACCTGACAGGCTCTGCCAAGAACAAGTTGAGATGCAGCAACACTTGTAAGCCCAACTGCAGACTTGATTGAAAATAACTGGCTTGGGTGCAGGCACTGCGAGGAAGCCACCAAAGCAGCAAGCGCCTGCAGAGCGAAGGGGAGTTATCTCCGCACGTGAAGGCCAAGAGAGGAGCCTGTACCAGATCGGGTCGAGGTCGTCGAGCGCAGCATTCCAGCCCAGCAAGCACAACCGCTCCAGGCGAAGGCGCAAGCGGCCCAAGAGCGGCGCAGAAACGCACTGAAGCTTCTGCAGAGACAGAGGCCGGCTCAGTCGCTTCACGAAGGCCGTGCTCCACAGCTTGCAAACAGGTGCTCAAAAGTTCTGGGCACCTGGTCCCCGCATCGGCCATCAGCTTGATCCAAGCCCCAGAAGCTTCAAGTGCCGCGGAGCGCGTCTCAGCGCTGTAAGCGGAAGTCAGCACCTGCTGCAAGACGGTCGCGATCCTGCCTCCCTCGGTTTTCAAACTCTCAGCGGTATGCCTGGTGAGGTGCTGCCTTCGCGCCAGTATGCTGATGAGAGTGCACAGTCTCTTGGCGGTGCCATCTGACAGGCCGGCTTCCTTGGCATCGCTTTGAAGTACCAGCTCAGCCAGCTTTTGACACGCCCACATCAACACCGCTACACCGCTTTGTGGAGGTCTGAAGGCAGGGAGTAGCCTCCCATTCGTCGATCCTGGCCACAGAGTCCTATGAGCTTGAGACACTTGACACATCACACAATCCCAAATTGGTCTAAATGCTTGCACCTGGCAGTCAAGGTGCTTGGACAAGCTGCCTCCAGTGCTGCCAGTGCATGTGGAAAGGCGACGTCATGAAGTTGCAAAAGCTGCAGCTGCTGAAGAAGAGGAGGAAGCAGCCTTTCTGCGAGCCTTGCCGAGCCACATCGTGTCTCAGCAGGGACAAGCCCACAAAGATCAGCAACCAGAGCGAAGGCTACCGGGTGCAGAGCCGGCTGCGAGAGTGCTCGCAGCACCAGTCGTGAAATGCGATGCAGCTGCTTCTTTACGAGACATGCGCATCCGGGCAACACGGCACCCAGGCACGCCAGAGCTGCAAGCTTCGCAGGCAACTGCGAAGACCCCAGGCCCAGACTCCGGCACGCGCTGCGGTAGACGATGGGAAGCACCAGCTTGTCTGGCAGCCGCTTTGCGATCCGGGCAAGCAAACCATACTCAGCCCCGCTCTGTGCCGCAGAATTCTGGCCGAGAAAGAGTCCTTCCCACTCCGCCCTTACCCGCACTTCGTCCGGAGCCACCAAGTCCACAAGGGAAAGCAGAACTTCCTCTGCTGAGAGCTGGCCTCCCTGCATGGTGCAAAGCAGACGAGAGTGGGAGTCGGCGATGCTGTGCAGCAGCCTCAGCGCCAGCGCCCGCCTGTGCCCACGCTGCGTGACTGAGGCCGTCAGGGCAAGCTGGACCACCTAAGTTGCTGGAAACCATCGACAACCCTCCCTGGTCCCTGCAACTCTCAAGCTGTCTAGCTCCACAAAGCCCCCAACACCCTCTCTCTAACTCTTCAGAGCACCTTGCACAGCTCTGCTGGCTGCAGGCCTGGTGTAGCATAAAAGGATGCGTCGGCAATGAGAAGTTCATCTGCAGCCGCCGCTCGAGAAAGCGCTTCCAGAGCAGCGTCACAAAGCTCACTTCCCATGACAGCATCACTTACCAGCAGGCCCACCACTTGGTGATGAAACAGGCGCGCAGCCTCCTCACCCCTCACGATCCCAGCGAGGCTTCCAAGGCATTCCAAGGCATCACTCTCAGAGCCTCTCTCGGCTTTAAGAACAGACACACAAGCCTGTGTGCACTCCATCAGATGGGGCTCCAAAAGGCTCTGCCATGCAGGTAGCGTCAGTAGCCCATTCAAAACCAGTGGAAAAGCCCCTCGGAGCTGAGCGCTGGGACACTCCTCCTCGGCGGCAACTTTGCGGATCCACAGCAGCAGGTCCAGCCACATGATGCCCTCTGCCGCCAGCCCGCCTGCAATGCAAGCAGCACATTCGGCAAACAGTTTGAGCTGTTCCTTCGCCATCGGCTCGTCCAGCGCATGAAGCATGCGAGCTTGTAACTGTGCTCGATCTGGAGCAGAAATACTGGACCAGCATTCCCGTAGTCGATTGCACAGCAAAACACCGGCCAGTTGCTTTGGATGATTCGGAGCCGATTTCACTTCCAAGATGGAAAGCAAAGTCAATGGATGCGCAGACAAGCATCTGGTCTCCAGTTGCTGACGAGTCTGCGGAGTAAGTGGCAGCAGCAGCTGCGCTAAGTCATCCTGCAGAGAAGCCATGAAAATCTGCAAAATTCCGTCATCGTAGTGGCGACGCAGCTTTACTTGGCAAACCTATCTGGTGTTGGTCACGGTTGGCTACCAGAGTTGCTAGTGGTATCTGCCCAGGCATGCTCCAACAGCAAGTGAGCTAGAAAGCCTGTTCAGCGATACTGCCTTGTCATCGGCTGAGTTACGATAAATTCCAGTGCTTTGCTTTGCATAACCATGAGAAGTGACTTGGACCAGCGTCCAGCTGAGTGCAAGCCCACTTAAATGCATCGGCTGGCAACTGCATCACCAAATACTGCGGGAACAACCGAGGAACCGCAGAGCAGGGATGCGCTGCAGCCTGGACTTCCAGTGCTCGTGTGCTTTGGCTTCTGCAAAGCTCCAGTAAGCTCCGGGCGGCAGAGGATGCAGCTGTGGCCGAAGTTGCAAGTGGAAGATCATGGAAGTAACCATCGAGAGCATCTTCCGGAAAATCCTCAAAGACTCTGAGTTGCAGCAAACCTCCACACCCATGTCATGCCTGAGTCTGAGGTGATGGACCAGACATCTCCGGTTTTGGGCCACCATCCCTGCCTTCAGCAAAGTGGGCACAGGAAAGATTCCAAGTGTTCTCCAATCTCCATGCCTTACGATGCAGACGGCGCATCATCATCTTGCGCAGCTGACCGCTGCAAGCCCTCCATGCTGCATGCAGCCAAGCAAAACCAGTGAACTTTGACATCACCGCTGTGCTTGTTTATCTGTAGCCTGAGGCTTTGGATCGCTCGCCGACTCCCCTTGCCATGACCTTATGTGCCACTGCTGTGCAAATTGCCTCCTTTTTTGGACTCCACGTGAAGGAGCCAGGCTGAAAGCTCTTGCATAGAGAAAAAGCTGCGCCGACGGCCAAAGGCCAAAGGCTACGTGGCCTTGGGCTAAACTGTGCTCAACCATCAATCTTGCAGATAAGACTGGATGCCAACCTGTTTGTCCGATTGAGTCCGCTTCAGTGCCTGGCATGGAGCAAAGAGAATCGCCAGGAGAAAGGACGTCAAGGCTTGCGGCCAAGCGCATCGCCGACGTCACCGAACGTAGCATGTCATTCTCCATGGACAGCTGCGCTTCCTAACAGAAATGGCCAGGACCATTCTTGGGCAGTGTTCAACTATGTCGGAATGCACATGGAAGAACTGGAATAAGCCATTCGCCAAGCAGGCCAGCGACGGTGCTGGCATGTCACTGGCTGCGCCGTGAGATGCCGCAAGGCACAGAAGCTCCACCTCTTCTGTCAGACTCAGAGGTACGGGTTGCTGAGCAAGACGCACAAGCATTTCCCGAGCCACAGGCCCATCCCTCTGCAAGTCCGCCTCTGTCTTCTTCCGCTATGCAGAAGCAATGGCAGCAAATATCACCGATAGCCAGGGGACCATCCATGTCGTCGAGGGCCAGTGCCATTGAAAGACAGTCACGATCGACCTCGCGGTCAGCTCTTTCAGGAAGCTTTAAGCAAATCCACCAAGCCAGCCTCCTCGAGCAGAGCTCCAAGCTTTGTTGCTACTGACAAGGCGGACCGGCTGGTCGCCTGGCCGTTGATCCCCTTATTGCAACAACAAAATCCCGAAAGGAAGCCCTTGGCCTTTTCGGAGCCCGGGCCCTGCAAGTTGCCACAGGCCTGGATTTCTCGCAACTTGCCGAAGCCGCAGACCCACAGACAACTTTGCCTCCAGAAGCCGTTCCACATCCGATCGGCGTCCTCACGAGACTCGCTTGAATGCATTGGCTCATGCTGCATAGAAATTGCTGCTCCTTGGATGCTGTGGCTTGGCAATTCTGCCTGGTCACGTCCAGAAAGGATGCCCTGCGCAAGCATTCCTGACACCACGAGAGCTTGGACAACGGCCTTCCGGTCTGGACAGCCCTGCCTACTTCCGTAGGAGTCCGCATAGGCCTCACCTGACAAAACATGAAGAGCAGGTAGACACAGAGCGACCCAGACGCCACCTGATGGTTGTGGTAGAACTCAAGCTCTGCCTGAGAGCGACACATGGAGCATCGCAAGCCAAAGGTGTATCGGGGAACCTCTGCGCACACTGTCCGCATGGAAGTTCTGTCTGCCTCACGGGCTAACATGCGTCATTCGTTCTGCAACTCCCTCATGGTGCCTGGGCGCACTTCTAATCCCACGCCTCATGCGACAGTTGGGAGCGAATCTGGGAAATCCCATGATGGACTTCCTCTTGCAGAGCTGACCTTGAAGCGTGTGCAGTCTGTGGGCAGGTACCTGTACCTTCCTTCACCTGCCTACAGAGCCAGGAAATTAGGGGCCCCACAACTCGTCAAGGATCTGCCCGTCTTCGTGGCTTTCTGATCCAAGCCCAAGCTCGTTTGCCATGTTGCTGCGTACACGAGGCCAACAGACAACCAATTTGCTGATAAGTTGAGGCGCTTTGACTTTGCTGCTTCAAACTCTGAAGGTAATAGAGGGTACTGCAAGCCCGGGCACTGGTGAACACATGTCGTTGTGCAAAAGAACGCATCTTCGTCAGCAGGAATCATCGTCACAGCACACAATGAGGGACAGCAAACGTCTTCTTTGGGCGAAGTCGCCAGGACTCTTGGCGTCGCCTAAACAAGAACTCGATCTGCGGAGTTCTGCACGCTTCAGACGCTAGTTGGTTCCATACTCCAAAAAAAAACGCAAAGTATCAACACATTCAATGCGAACTGCGAAAGATCAGCTGTCGACCAACTTCAAGAGAGCCGCCAAATGCCGCCAATACTTGCCCAGAGACAGCATTGGATAGCTGCTGGACCGAGTGCTAGCAGAAAGCATAGAACAACAAAGATCAGCATAAAAGAAGATAAGAAGCTGTTTCTTTCTTGCTCTGGCTCCAGGGAGAGTTCAACCATTTGCACGATCCTAGGTCACTCCTAGACGAGATTTGGCGCCAAGAATTTTGGTGGTGGTGGTGGTGGTGGTGGTGGTGGTGGCGGCGGCGGCGGCGGCGGCGGTGGCGGTGGTGGTGAAAACCCTGAACTCTGAACCCTAGACCCTAAACCCTTTGTGGGTGTTTGCAGCCTTGCTGTCCCGCTGGAAGTTGAGGTTGGACATTTACTTGGCACTAAGCGGAGGAGGGTCCTTCTCTTAAAGGAAACGAAGCCTATGGAGCACTCTCACAGCTTCGTGGTAGACTTTGGTACCTTGGTATGTCAGAAGCCATGCAGGCCGCGCAACCACAGAGCATGTCCAAAAGACCTGATGTCAGGATCAGAAACTCGGGAATTTGAGGCCCAGGCAGTCAAGAAGCAGGCACCTCTTTGCGGGACGCTCGCTTGAAGCCCCCTGAAGCTAGGAGTTGGAAGCAGGTGCCTTTGGTCCCTGGGTGGAGACATGCACCTCCTCGGCACACTGCCATAGAAACATTGTGTGGTAGCAGGATTCCCGATTTCCGCCATGTCACAAGATGACAACAGCAGCCACAGTGATTGCCATGGCTCAACCTTTTGAAGTACAACAGGCTTAGGGCTGTCCGGCTCGAGGATCCAGCCTTGTGGGAGAATTGCAAAGCATGGAGGCATGAGCAAAGCAGAGTCTGCCTGGCCGGACAATCTCGCCAACAGCGTTCATGGGCAACTTCGTACCTCCGGCAACTATTCCATGGAGGTTCCAACCAAGTTTAGTCTTCAGAGTTGAAGCAGTATCCAGATTTGGATGCTTGCAAGTTGTCAGTTCTCACAGCTAAGTACGTCATGGACAACGAGGAACTGGGTTGTCAGCAGTTTTACGACCAGTAGGACCTAAAGAGAGCACTTTCGACGGTGCCGACATTTTCATGGCGGGCAGGCACATACCTCGAAGCAGCCGTTTATTCCAAGGAGGAGGAGTCTGGCAATTCATCACGCATGCTGTGTACTGGATAAGAAAAAAAGCAAAGCGGCGGCTCTCCGATTTCGACCTGCCAGCTACCAGCACCATGATCAGCTTCCAGTGACAAAACTTGACAGAATGCAGCTGAAGCAAGATGCGCTTCTATGGGCCAGGGCCTGGATGTTTCGAACACCAAATCGTTCAAAGGAGGCCTCCAGCTACGGCAGCTACGGCTCGCTGGTGTTCTGGGGAGGAAAGGGCAAGGGCGGTCCTTGTAGAGGTCGCGTGTTAACGCCACACCTTGATGAAGCGCTTGTGCTGCACCTTCGAGCCCACAGACAAATGCGCAGTCCATGACTCTAAAAATCAGCTTCCTGCACAACGGGCCTGGGTGCCTTTCGCCAGCAAAGACATCGAACTGGCTGTAAACCTCTCTCAGCCGTGAGCGTGCATGCAGGGGGCAATGCTGCGACGGGCCTTTATCATCTCTCTTGCAAAATTTGCCACGGAGCTTTTCCGCCTGTCCTGCCGACAGAAGGCCCATGAGGCTGGTGGCAGTGCTGCACACTGCAATGGCCTCACGTTCTTTTGAAAACTTCTTCTTGTTGTTCTCAAAATCCGCAAGCGACAGCAGAAGCCTGCAGTGAATGCAAATACCCCCAGCAAACGCATTCAAGGACCCGGGGCGTGCACTCATGCTTTCTTGCTCGCACCGTCTCCTGAGGCTACACCATTGCCGCTGAGATTAAACGCAAAATCCCAAAGTAGTCCTGCACAGCTGCCAGCTCCTTCTCCAAAGCCGCTGCTGGGGTCTGGCTCGCATGAGTGCTGTACGCATGGTGTGTGCTTCTCAGCGCTCACGCCTCCGGAGCCTCTTCTTGGGCAGCTTCCTTTCCCAGCGGATACTTTGTGGTTGATCACACGACAGACTCAGCTGATCTCAGCTGTCTTCATGGGAAACTGTCAGGCCGGGCCTCGTTCTGTGCCTTGGGTTCCGCACCCTCTTCTTGTGACGCAGCTTCAGCTCCCTTGCGGAGAAGGCTGCTTTGAGGCAACATTCAGCTCCATGAAAGTAGATCGTGACAAGACTTAGCAGGATCATCACTGCACTCGAACCGATCGAGACAAACCGAGAAGGTTCACCAAACACACAAATTTGAACACAAACAGTGCTCCTTGTCGTCTTTGGACGCCTCGCTGGCAAATGGTCGCCTGCTGCAAGAAGGCCACCAGACACTTTAGCAACGCTTCACCGAAGACCACCTCTTCAACGACAGCTTTCCATAGAATCTGAGTGTCAAGCTGTGGCATTCTGCTGGACCTTCAGACACTTTCCAGCGTGCGAGCAATCAGGTTCAAAGATCCACTCTGCCGAGAGCCGCGCCAGTTGTGCCTTCGTCTATCCAGCGAGACTATTGCCTGACAAAGCTTATGTTAGCCTCCCTCACACACTCCTTGACGCGCGTCATGCGTATGAGGCCACCCTGTCTGGCAGAGCATGTCTGCAGGCTATCCGGCGTCCTGCGCCAATGGGGCATCAACAAATGCTTGGAGTTAGCATTCAAGATGTGGCAAATTTGAAGTTACAATTCTAAAGCGCGAGTCTGTATACAGCATGCAAGTGAGTGGAGCTCCCAGTCAAGACCAAAGTTACCAGTATCAGCCTGGGGCCTGGTGTTTGAAGCTTGTTGAGTTGCTGGCAGCCGAAATCCTACTTGACTAAAGCCCTGTGGCAGTGTCAGATAATGGCAGGAAGTATGCTGCAAAAATGCAGGTCCAGCCACCCAGCTTCATCGTGTGTGTGAGTGGGTACCGGTTTTGTTTACTGGCTTAGCAGTTGGTAAAGCACCGGTCAAAACAGCCACACTGTCCTGCTGCTGAACAGCCAAGCCAGTCATTTTTACTACAATACAAAACTGCTCACAGCCACATCTCATACAGGCCTACCAGACTTGCTCACCTCAATAAACTGACTGTTGCAGAACAGGACGCACTACAGACACAGAATTTCATTGCTCTAGCTACGTATTATATCGGAAAAACGCAATGTTTTTTTGATGGCCGAGAGTTTATTTCGGTTTAAATATATGGGATGAAGCTTACAACGCATTCAATTTAGTTGGAATAAATTTGCTGTATTACATGCCATAGTAGCCGAGAAATAAATACGCATCAGACCCGGACTGCGTACTTTTCAGAACTTAATCTTTCAAGCTGCTGGCACGCCAGAGTTCTGGGAAGGGAGGTGAATCATACATGTGGATCAAGGATTCCGCAAGAAGATTCACGGCAAATGCTATGCATGACAAACTAGGACCTGCACATGTCCTTCTCACCCGCTTACCATTAAAATCGCACTGGCTGGGAGAGTCGCATAGGGGGTCTCAGGTGGTGGACGTGGTACATCCTTGCCAGCATCCCAAGATATGTTTCAAACCATCTTCTTTGTTCAATGAACAATTATTTTTCAGAAGTACATAGCTGCGCTCCCCAAGCTGAAGCTGCTGATGTCACAGCCCTAAAACCTAAACCCGAAGGAGAACCACTCAAAGTGTGCTCATGTCATTACGACGACGTTGTTGTCGTTGGAAGTGCCAGAAGTGTGGTTGACTGACCATAATCAGGCAGTATGTGCTGTTCTGCTTGTCCTGGCACTGTCAAGTAGTAGTAGTCAATAATTAATAGCGAATACACAGAAGTGTGATGAGTGAAGCTGGGTTCGACTTACAAACTAGATGGCTGAAAGACTTCAAATCTGGGACGGAAGACATGAGTGAACTCCTAGAAAACTCGCGTTTTATGTGGGTTTTTGCGCCTGCAATGCGTCCTACCCTCCCCTTTGCTGTTGTGACTGCCAGCTTTCTGAGTCTTTCAGGACTTCAAATGCTAGTTTCCCAAAATAAAGGGACCCTGATACAAGCTCCAAAACACCAAATTTCTTATCATGGGGACCCCCAAATTGGTACCCCTAATTGTGGGAAATCTCCAAATGAAGGGACGTCTGGCCTGCGACACCAGATGCTAGTGTTCGGAGAGTCTGTTGCCGCAAAGCCTGTCAAGAGAGGGTTATATGGGGGTTACATGTGGTAATATAGGATATAGGGGGCTACATGGGGGTATGTAGGGGTCATATATGGGTTAATGTAGGGGTTATATAGGGCTCATATGGGGTAGTATAGTACGGGTTACATGGGGCAATATAGGCGTTATATAATAAGGTCAATACAGGGCTACATGGGGTCATATAGGCGTTAATATAGGGGTTATATAGGTGTTTTTTAATAGGGTAATATCGGAGTGAACCCTATGAATCCGAAATACCTGCATGACCAGATTGACAAGCTGAGGTCAATTCTTGAAGCTAGCCTCGAGAATTTCTGGCTTGAACCCTTCGTAGGAATTAGACCAACTGCTTTTGAATAGGTTCCAGATATAGAATGAAGAGCACCACTGCACCAAAACAGCAATACATCAAATGCACTAAGAAGTCAGAAGTCGATGTCAGTTATAGTGTTACTTTACATACTCTTGCAGATTACATCTCTGGGAGGGGGCTGGGACTCTTGGTGAAGCAACCAAGACTTGCTACCACCCCTCTGCTTATAAACACGGATGTGTTTATAAACGCTACACATGGTTTATACCTTAGAATTCTATACTTAGAATCCTACACGCATAATCCTAGAATTTGTTATGGAGCCTGCGTAAAACCAGCAAATGCATACCATAAATACAGGAAAACCCTATAAAACCTCGAAAAATCACGATATGCAAAACCGCAGGCCCCATGACAAATCCTCCTGTAATATAGGGATTATATAGGTTTGTATAGGCTTTTCGTTGAATCAGACACTCCCAGGGTGCAAAGACCGCCTGCATTGGCCCTACTGCCTGCAAGGCTCTCTAAACTAAGTCTGAGCCAATTCCAGCCACCAAACAGCACAAAAAAGAGGCTGATGTCTTGAATGTCTTGCGGGGCAGCGCCGGCAATCTCACACAGAATTCCACGTTGAAAATGCCACTACAGCATGATTGTCCGAGCTCTTATCTGGTCCAATCATAGAATGCTTAGGTTCACGAAGGTATTCAAGAATGTTTCCGCAAATCCTTGAGGCCTCTTCAAGCAACTTGCAGCGTGCAGGCATGACCTGCTTACAAAAACCTTGCATGGCTTCAGCCATATATCTTCACTGTTGCCTCTTGCCTCTCGCAATCCATCATATGCCATCTTGATTTGAGCTATCGGCAAGTTGCAATGCTGAAATCTGATCTAGAAAGTGGACCCTTCGTTTTTGGGTTAGCGCTTTTTGCAAGGCTTGTTTTACAAGTTTTTGGCCTTCCTTTTTGGCTTACCCGTTCCCTTTTCAGGGTATTAGCGCTACAGGGCCCGAACAGAACTGCCGTGAAGCATTCTGCCTGTCCCTCAAGATTGCATTGCAAGCATGTTGGTTTTTGTGCCTTCGCTCGCACATACCTTGCAGTACGACACCTCTTAGAGGGTGACTGCGTTGGGCAATAACACCCGCGGCTTGCTGGCGCGGTCCATGTAGAGTTTGTCAGCCATCGGATGCGAATCTGACGGCGGCGTTCGCCTGATCAGTTGCTTAGCCACGTCTGTAAGTAACGAAGCTAAGCGGAAGATTTTGCCTTGGCGCCCGGAGATAAAACCACTTCCTCCTTCGGCTTGCGCATCCGCGCCTTCAGAAAACACTGCTGCAAACAAGCGAAGTGGGAGCACTGACTATTGGCTGGTGCCTTCTCCAAAATGTTGTTGAAGGATCGGCGCCGCACCTCGCCATCATCGGAGGTGCGAGGAACCTGTTGACAAGTTGCACCAGCATGCAGAGATGAAAGTATTCACTCGCTTGGGGCCTGCAAAGAGGAGCTTGAAGCCGAAACTCTTCGCGATGGGCGAGACACGGACTCGTCATCTGAAGAGGTGGCACCTCGTGAACAAACTGCACTGGCAGCCATAGCCCAAGCTCAATCTAACAGGGTGCATCCAGCGTACTGTGCTGTGGTCCAGCAATGCTGCTTCGATGCCCAGTCATCGCCTCACAAAAAAATTGATAGGCCGCAAGCTATAGGAGCTGCCGGAGAACAAACGCTATGAGCCTCAGCCATGATGCGGTTGAAGCCTTGCCGGGAAGTTCCTGCAAGGCTTCAGCTGCAAGCTGCACTCCCAGTGTTTGTCAGCAATGCCCTCTAGAATGCAGGCATGGAGAAGCATAGCTGCTCATGAAAGATTAGCTACTTGTACTGCAGAAGTCAGGACATGTATACGAAAAGCAAACTGCGTGTCAGTCGTGCATGGAGCGTCTGAGCCTTGTTCGTCAGGCGTTGGTGTCAGCACGGGCGAAGCTACGGGCGAAGCTAAAGGCGAAGGTGCAATCAGGGCATTGCCTAGTATGCACACATAGCAGAGGCAGCTGACTGCCAAGATACAATCGGTTTCAACATGTTCCTGTCCAAGGGGCGGGTGATGGAAGGCCGCCTCTGCCCAACCGGTGATGCCGGAGGCGCCGGCTCTGGACAAAGCCACAACCACAGTTGAGTTCATGCATGCAATGACGTTGCCACCTGCCTTGCGCTTTGATGTTTTCAGTTAGCTTTGCCTCCTTAGCAGTGCTAAGGTGACACGTCTACATGTAACTGAAATCCTGGATCTCCTAATTCAGCTTCAATGATGCTGGGTTGTACATGTGTCAAGGAACGGGCACGCTCTTTTGAGGCGTCTACTGGTAAATGCATGCTGAATGCTGGCACAGCCTTGAGGCAGCTCGCCGGCAGCAAGGACTCTGAGGCTGTTGCCATCTTGTCCTTTCGAATTGAGAGTAGGAACTTTGAGGCGCTTCTTCCCACAACTTCAGCATTGCCACTTTCCGTGACGAGGCCCGCGTTCTCTGCCTGGAGCATGAGAAGTCAGAGCAACTCGCAGTGCGGCCTTCACAGCACGCTTCACTTTGCCTCTTTGGAAAGCTCAGCTGCCTTCGCGGCCCTGCGCAGTCAAGTTCACCCGCACAGCGGCGGCAAGTCCGAACCACAGGGTCCCTCAACACAACTGAAGCTCCTGCCTGAGGAAAGAAAGCACCTCAGCTCATCTGCTGCACTGGTCAACATTCATGAACTACCAATCAGAATCAGGGAATTCCCTTTGACCGACACAAGATCATACACCAGGCCTATGGCTCATGGACCCCCCTCCCTCCTGCCCTGTGTCCAGCCTTCCGGTCCGCAAGCCCTCACTTGCCTCCTCATGGTTTTCCTACCGCCCGGATGCCTTGCATCCAAAGTCCCACCTGTGTGGGCAGGCACCGCATCTCCGTTGCTTTCCTCAAGTTTCCCTTCAGTTGTTGCTTACAGTCCCCATCTCTCACTCAGTTTAAATGCCCGTAGGCCAACGTCCATCTCAGGGGGAAGAGACTACTGCATGGATCTCTCCTGGTCCAAGCACATCTGAGCTTGTCGCATGGGCAAAGCGCTTTGCCACTTCTCTCTGCCTCTCCTGCACCAGAATTCACGTGTGTTCCCTCCAGGTGGAATTGTTTCGGCATGTAGCCCCGCCTCCTCTACCGCAGCGCTTGCACTTCCTCGTTTGTTGGAGCCCTGCATTTCTTGCCATGTCCTGCAAGTCGACTTCACGGCAGATAAGTCGTGAGGCATGACCTCGGAACTAGGATGCTAATGGGCTGGGACCTCCTCATAGCATTCACCTCCCAGGCGCTGGTTGGCAAAGATGGGAATGTGACCGGACTATGTGTTCATGCGTGCTGCAGCATGACCCAAGCCTGGGAAGTCTTCTTCTTGATCTCAGCCTTGAGTTCCTGCCACATTCGTCTGGGAGAAGATAGGCTGTAGCAATCACGGCCTGCCTTGACTTCGCTGCTTTCAACTTTCTTTTCTTGCTGGACGTCCTGACGTGACACCAGACGGCATGTAATGGAAAGCTGACTGACTTGAGACTACATCCGAAGCGCAAAAAGATGCAAACAGCAAGCTCAGCCGTCCTGTTTGAGTAATGCGACGGCTCCTCCTGAGTCCATGCTCTTCACTCGTCGAATCTTATCCTCAATCGATGCGAGCTCCTGCAGCAGGGCTTTCTTGGGAAGCGTGATCTTCCAAGGGACTGCGGCTCTCCTTCTCAAAGGCTTCCTTCTCTTCGGCTAGCTTCTGGCAGGCCGCAATGAGGTCCTGAACTAAGGTCATCCCGGCCACACATGCACGCCGCACGCATGTGAAGTCGAGCTCTGCACCTTGAGCTTCACTTCATTTTCCTGACGCTGCTCCTTGCGAAAAGTATCAAAACCTGTTTCAATATATCTTGCAGCCGTGGCCGCAGAATGCTGCAGCAGCAGGCCTCGCTGACGGGTGCTTCCTCCGCTGGCTTCGCGCCTCACTTGGACGCACTTCGGCTGACTCGCCAGCCGATCACATGACAACTTGGTTTGAGGTGTCTACTGGAACGCCGCGCCGCAGCAGACTTAGCGTGCCAGTACTCAACGACATCAGAATGCTGGAGTTGCGAGCTCATCGGTCTACGTAAGGAAAGTGCAACGGACCGTCTCGATGACGATCGCCTCGAGCGGGACCTTGCGCCTGAGCATTGTATGACGTCGCATTCAATGTGTCCTGCAACTTAGGTTCCAATCGCATGAGTCGGTTTGCAATGGCAACCCGGTGCAGCTGTTCTCAGACGAGCAGCTAGGGCTTGCAGATGCATCGCCTGCACTCTCTCCTGAAGGCTCAGAGATGTGGACCCGGGAGTTCCTGCACCAGATGCGGGTTCTGCCAAACCTGTACAGAATCGCTTGTCTGCCTGCGTGCTCGTGTAGGGCTCAAGGACCCTGTGCCTGCTGAATCTTTGACACGCTCAAGGTGCAGCAGACAACTTGTTCTCGCGATACATCCACTGTCTCAATAGGCCTGTGGCGACTTCTGCAGAAGCAGCATTCCTGGCATTGGTTGCCGACTGCATGAAGCTTTCAGCTTCTCGCTCGCAGGCTTCAGATAATGTGGGTAACAGGGACTGAACACTTCCAGCGCAGTTGAGCCAGTCTTGACATTGAAGTGGATATCAATACTATCCGCGAAACATCAAAACATTTTTGTCAAGGCGCTTGAGATCTTGCAGCTGCTTGCGAAGTGCCTGGTGCAGAGTTGCTTCCCGCAAATCGGCACACTCTTCTTCTTCTGGCAATTAAAGACAAGCCTCCAACTCTTGTGACAATGCTGCATTGTCCTGTCAATCGCTGCCAGGCTGTTCCAATGCACACCGCTCTGCGGTAGCCACGGGCTCGACGTATGAGTGGAAACCATCATCCCAGTATCCCCACTCCCATTACAATGGCTAGATGACAGACGCATTCCGACACCATTGCCCGTCAGTCACATCCCTCGCCGTTTGTTATTCTTGTTCAAGCTGCATTCCGGCGCAACTGTCCGCCTGACACCTCTGCTTGTTAGGGCTGCCTTCCGTGCCCAGACAAGCTGATCGCCCCCGTTTGAAAGGGCACGCACGGCAATTGGGCAAACTGATTTTCTGCGGACCAGAGGGAACAAAATACTGGTTCCACTCAGGAGCAGCACGGTTTCTTACAAAGCTCCATTCTTGTGTGCTTACTCCCTAGATTTTGCCTTAGTGCTTTGTGGCGTCAGCACCCATACGGCGCAATTACGTTTCCCAAAAATGTCGGCTTCGGGCAAACTTCTGCGCATAGCGGTAAAGCAAGTCAAGGTGTTTCTCCCTGATTTTACCAGCAAGTCAACTGGCGAGACTATAGGCTCCTTGAGCTGCTGCGCCAGGGCATCATCTGGGTTTGCAGCCTCCTGTCGGCTGATCTTCCTTCTCCTTTTCGAGTCCTTCGCAGGACTCTGCGGTGCCCCATCTCCGGCTGCTTCACCTGCCAAAGAAGCACAGCTGCTGCTTGATAGGTACATAGGAACAAGACAGACGTCTCTCTGCTCTGGGCTGATCACCATCAAGATCCTCGTCAGAATCATGTTCCACATCGTCCACTGGCAGCTGGCCTTCCTGCAGGTCAGAACACTTCCTGTCGGGCAAGTGTTGACCCAAAATCTTTGTGATTCGACAGAATGAGGGAAGGCAAGCAAAGCCTTGCGACTCAATCTTTTTGTGAGGGAGCTGTACGAATGAAAGAGGTGGCTGAATGTATCAGGTGGCTTTGTCGGGCAATACCAATCAGTGCATCATCTACTAATGACCTGGAAAAGCAACAATAGCAATGACAACTTGCTCATCATGATTTGCGCTTCCAACATTTGTTGTGGAAACTGTCGATGCGGCACTCTCTACGAGATGGAATCAAGCAGCGATCCCCAGCGTAAATCCACAGCTAGGGACCCATCCAAAGTACGAGAATGCTGACAACCTGCCGAAGTCTGCTGCATCAAGCTCCTTTCTGAATCTGTGCACGACTATTGAGTGACATCTTCAAGGAAAGGAGTGAAGTCCACTAACGGAAGTAAACCAGTGCCGAACCGAATGTGCTGAGTTCAGACAACTCTCCAGAATTCTCGCCATAATCTTGCTCATGTACAACAAACCATTCTGCAATCTGATAATCCAGCAATGCCGTCTTACTACGAAGACCAAGCTTTGCTAATCCATTGCCGCAGAGTTGCTGCCGCACTCGCTGCAGCAGCCATTTGCTGGAGGTCAGCAGAGGGCACCTGATGAAGCGAAGCGAAATAGCTGAATTGACCGCCAGTATGACTGCCACGCGCGTCTCCAGGGGCACAGCCTTGCCATGGGAAGGTTGGCTTGGCCTGCCTCAGCTGGCAGTGTAGCACACTTCCCGTCGCTATGCCAGCTGGGTGGCTGGGTCTGCCATTCACAGCATGTCGAGACGTCAAGGAGCTCTGGCAAACTTTCGCTCGAATCACTGTACTGGCCTAGCTAACATGCCATCATTTCCGTGGGCGCACCTGCGGCCTTGGAAGTTCTGGCCGCGTGTTCTTCCCTTCTTGTGTCCTTTGGGATGCACTCACAGCACGTAGACCTGCAGCTTCAAGCCCTGCCGATGGACCTCTGTACCAGCAGCAGCTCTCAGACGTTTCAACTGCACCTTGAGAGCCTTCTCCTGGTCGCGCTGGGTGTGCCCAACGTGAATCAAACGCGACAAGAGGGTCTACGACTCTGCTTTCTCTCGCCTCCGCGGACAGCCTGGCCGCCATTGTCTGCTGCCTTAACTTCGCAGCTCAAAACCCTCAAAAAGACGAGGTTCTGAGCTCTATCCAGAGAGGCACGGGCGTGCTCAGCTGCTCCTCCACGACAGCCATCTCACTGCCATAGGCCTAGAATTAAGCAACAACAAAAAAGTTTCTGTTCTGTTGCTCTTTCATGTTCTGAACAGGGGCCAGGCCGCGGAAGGAGAGGCAGGTGAAGGGCTGTCCGTCTCTCCAAAGGTTCCTGCATTGCACGCTTCCGTGGCTTGCCGCATGTGCTGAATCCGCATGTCCTTGTGAGGATAGGTCGGGACGCCTCCTGCAGGTCAGGCTTCAGAAAGCAGAATTCTGGCGAATTTGCACTTCAAGATTATTTCAATCCAAGACGCGACTTGCTTTTTGTTCTGTCACTTGTCAGGACGCCCTGATACGGTCCACACGTAAAACACAACCGTGGCGAGGCAGGGCAGGAGAGTGAAGCCTTCTTCTGACGGATGATTTCAACAGTCTCTGTGGCAGTGGACAGGAGATGACGGTAGGCCTGGCTTGCACTTGCCTGCAGAAACTCTATCTTAGCAAATCCCCGCCTCCTCAGCACTAGGTTTGGAGTCTGGATTCACTTTCTCCTGTGACAGAAAATTGATGGACAGAGTGTTTTTGTCTTTTTGTTGTGTTCTTCCCAGGGCCCGCCCCAAATGTCAGTATGTGAGAGCTCGATGTTAATCCCGGCATAGTTTGCTTTTCTCAACATGCAAGGACTTTCGAACCAAAATCTGAGGGCGCTCTGGTCAAAAGCAGTACGAATAGGAAGCGTGGTAAAAATAAACCTCACAGTAAACAGGTTAAGATGCCTGTCACTTATCATACTGCATTGCCTTGATAACCGCGTGCAATTCGCAAAATGTCGACTGAGATGAGAACATGCAGGTTCTTGTTACATCTAAACGGATCTGCTGGGCGTCATGATGATTTGTAACAGAAAAGCAGGAGCTGGGCCGGCGAAAGCCCCTCATGATCATGTACTGACCAGGGTGAGAAGTAATGTCTTGCTGAACGTGGCGTAACCTGTAATACAACTAGAATCCAACATTAGTGAGAGAACCACTATTAAACACGAACTCAAGATTATACCAAACAGCAGACGCTAGCAACAAGTAAAATGCAATATCAGCAGAGGAAATAGACAGACGGATAGAACATCTGACCTCACAACAGGAACAACAGCATTACAACTAAACGACCCCGAACTACAATTATTAATAGAACAGTTATGAACAATCACAAATTCAGCAGTATTGGTAACATTCTTCGGAAGGCGGATGTCACTAATTGGGGACGCTTTCATGTTTCAGAACAGCAGTGAGTTTAAAGAAGTACTGGACACACAGTATAAATCATTCAAGACAGCGATGCGTTCGGAGACATAGATGTTACAATGGGGTTAGAATCATCAATGCCAAAGATGAAAGTAACAGACGGACAGGTCAACTTACTAGAACATGTAGACATTACGCATTCGGATGTATCAGTAAGACAAGGAGTTTACATGGATCGTCTAGGCAGCAACGGACAAATGCTATAAGTTAGGCATGACATCAGTTGGTTCTGATCTTTACGGTTCTCTAACGTCAACAGGAACAGCGAAAGATACAGGAACTGGAACATGTAGTGCTGCAGTTGAGGCAATTTTTATAGAGTTGTTAATTCGTACCATGAGCATGCCAGTTCAGTTAACATCGAGAAAAGAGAGTTGATGCAACAACCAGGCATGATGTTACTGTACAATTACCAACCAAATACGACGTTATTCTCAAAGAAGTATTGGACACACAGTGAAAACTATTCAGAAACAGCAATGCGTTCGGAGACATAAATATTAAGATGGGTTTAGAGTCCTCAACACCAGAGCTTAAAATAACAGACGGACAGGTCAACTTACTAGAACATGTAGACATTAAGCATTCGGATGTATCAGTAAGACAAGGAGTTTACATGGATCATCTAGGCAGCAACGGACAAATGCTATAAGTTAGGCATGACATCAGTTGGTTCTGACGTTTACGGCTCTCTAACATCAACAGGAACATGTAGTACTTGAGTTGAAGCATGAGATATCAAATTGAAAGAAAATGTTAAAGAATCAAGTGGCTAGAATTTTTTAAAAGTAGTTAAGTTGTACCGTGAGCATGCCAGTTCAGTTAACATCCAGAAAAGAGAGTTGATGCAACAACCAGGCATGATGTTACTTTACAATTACCAACCAAATACGACGTTATTCCTACAAAGCCTCTCTCAGAAAGAATCACATCCGACCCCCCCCCCCTCCCCGCCCCTCAAAACCTACGATTCCTGTGAAAGAGTCACAGCCGACACCCCCCCCCCCCCATCCTGTGATACATCACACGAAGCGTCGTTTTCCAGACCTTGACAGCCCTACTGCTAAAGCAAGACTAAACTCAAGCCTAGCTCCGCTAGCTATCGTGACATGCTCGCGACAGCCTTGTCGAGCATGTCCGAGAGTGTCTTTCTCTCCTCCCAACTGATCAGCTGTCGGTGGTTGAACAGTAGGAGCCTATGATCCTCATCAAATGCTACAAATGCTACAAACAAAAGGTTGTTATCAATCTTATTCCATATTGCGGACATTTGGGAACCATAGTATCCCAAATAGATGCATGCTATGCCTTGATGAACAGTACGCATGCTGCCTGGCCTGCACTCGCTCTTTCTCTGCTGCCGCTCCTACAGATCAGAGGCAAACACAGACCAGCTTGCTACACCACATGTTGCCGCACTATCCTGCGGGACTTGTTTGCACGAAGCTCATGAAGCAATGTCTGAGCGCCATGCTCTCTTTGACGTGTGCTATGACCTCCTTCTCCTTCTCTACGCCTGCAAAACTCAACTGAATACATCTTGCCATCCTGCAGGTGGCGCAGGATGTGTCTCAGTGCCGCACGGAGCGAGGTCTCCTTTTGCAGGCGCTCAGCCAAGTCTGTGTTCTCGGCACCTGAAGCGTCTGCCCATGTCACCCACGCCCTCCCCCAAGCCTTGAAGCCCAACACATGCTTTGCATAGTATGTTCAGTTGTGGGTCAGGCCTCACCCTTCGGGGAGCGATCCTAAAAGCGAAGCATATCATCGGGCGTATGATAGAAAACTTGATCGAGCTTTGGCGAGCTGTGCCTTCCAGCGGTTCTGTCGCGGATATCTGGGGATTATAGTTATAGGGGCAGTGCGTGGTTATATGCCGGTTGTAGGGTTTATGCAGGGGGTATATATGATGAACCATGGAGCGGCAAATGGAAAACAACGTTGGAAACAAAATGGAAACGGAAAGCCGATTTTGATGCCCATACTATGCCCATGCAACATATCCGAAGGCACCCCAAAACCTCCCACTTCCACGTTCTGATCTGCTATATGATTGCTTCTTCCACCTGCTCCAATGAACAGCCGATTTCTCAAAGCAGTGGATCTGTCATCAACTGAGCGCTGCGCTCGCGGAGGTCAGGTCACTGATCTTCTTCTGCAAGTCGACCTGTGTCTCTTCGCCTGCCAAGACCAATTTGCTGCTCTACATGTTTACCTGACTATCCTGCAAGACGTGTCTCAGTGCTGCACGGAGCGAGGTCTCCTTTTGCAGGCGCTCAGTCAACTCTTTGATCTCAGCACCTGAAGCGTCTACCCATATTACCCAGCCCCTCCCCAAAGCCTTGAAACCCAACACATGCTTTGCATAGACTCTTCTTCCTTTGAGACAGGGGTATTCTGAGATTTCAAGCTGTTTTGGGCTGGTATCCAGTTTGCCTATTAGTGAGTCCTAAGCCCCGAGCTTTTTGCGGCAAGCTCTTCGTTCTGTTGCTCAGCCGCTTGTAGTTGGTCTCTGATCCTTAGGGTGAGGACTTCAGCACTCAGCTGGCCGAAGCAACAAAATACAAGGTTTAGGGTTTGGGGTTTATGGCGGACAACAGAAATGCTGACACACTACCCGGTGCTTAGCATGCAATGGGGGACAGCGATTAGTAAAACTTTGAACTACTAAAAGGGTTCAGCCCATAATTTGTCCACGGAGCACCAGATAGAAACAGCGAACGGCCTACCAGTCGCTAAACCCTAAGCCCAAAACCCTACACCTAGACAGGCAAGGATCAAGTCTTCGCTGCGCCTTGCCTGCGTCAGGTCGCGTTCGAGCCGCTCTTCCGCAGCCCGCGACTCTACTAGCTCCTTCTCCAGCTCTTCCTGAGCACGGCCAACCTCTTTATAGCTACCCGCTATGAGGATTTCTGTCCCTATGTGAGGGCATGAGCTATACACCATAAACATGCTGGCTTTTCCGTGCCAGGTTGGTTGCGCTGATAGGGTTGCAGGGTTTTGGATGTTTTGGGGTGGGATTTGGGGTCCCAGTTTGTTACGCTGATAGAGTTGGGGGGTTTTGGGGTGGGATTTGGGGTCCCAGGTTTGTTACGCTGATTGGGCTGGAGGGTTGGGGCGGGGTTGGAGAGCTCTGGGGTGGAATTCGGGATGGCGCGACAACCTGGAAGAGCTTAAGAAGCCAAAGCCAAAATTTTGAGCCCACCTTCACGCAAGCTTGGCTATTATGACCGTAAACCCTAAACACAAAAAGTTGTACAACACCTTATTATCATTAATATATATATATATATCATTATTATTGCTATTGCTGAAGGCCCTGAAATTAAGGGAATTTACTCTCTGGATCCTCCCGAGCCTCGGTACTAGCTCGTTTCACTCAGGAGGTTCCCCGACCGCGCTGTGAAAAATCACTCCGAAATATATAATAGTGATTGTATAGGGGTTTTTAACGACTCTGGAATGATTGTGGAATGATGTTTTAGCGATTTTGGCGTGATTTGGGATGGGCCAGGGTCTGGGATCACTAGCAAATCACTCCAGGGGTGATTCTAAACCAGTTGTGTAGCGAGTTTGGAGAGCGATTTGAACCTTTCCGTCAGGAAATCAAATTGCAAAGTACCAAATGAGGAGCGTTCCAAACCCTGCCTGCCTTCGACGTACTGACTACGGGTTTCTCCAACTGAGGCATAATTTTGAGAACCCTGAAGATGTGCGGAGAAGTATAACTATGGGATCCTCTTGAGCATCATTGGGATTTGATTTGACAGACTCCAACCTTCGGCTTGAATCCAAGGTGCAATGCGAGAAATCTGTTGAAGATCCGGATCTTCACGCTTCGTTGCTGCAGCCTTGGCTGGCGCGGCCAACTTGAAGTGAAGGCATGATGGCAG
Source organism: Symbiodinium pilosum (assembly GCA_905231905.1). NCBI lineage: Eukaryota > Dinophyceae > Suessiales > Symbiodiniaceae > Symbiodinium > Symbiodinium pilosum. Next base: position 70,458 of record CAJNIZ010044715.1, read on the forward strand.
TCTACTTCAACACGTCAACCACCAGCTGCAGGCAAGTGCACTGGCGTCGGTGGCCGACCTCTTGATTCTTCCTGCATCGTGACCACAAGTCTGCAGCTTCAAGATGACCTATAGTCCCCAATAATCCCCTATTCTCCCCTATAATGGAGAATCAAAAGGAAAAGAAAATGGCAAATGAAATGGAAACTAGGGGAATACAGGCCCCTTCAAATAAATAGAAAATGGCCTTGGGTATGTTATAACAAGATCCCCACATATACCCCATATTCTATCTACTTAAGGGGGGCAAAATTCAAACACGCGGCTGTGCCTGCGCGAAGGTGTCTGCTGCTTTCTGCCCCAAGCTTTTGGCAACATCGGAGATGGTTTGCAGGGTTCTCAGCCGCTCCAAGTCCCTGGGCTTCGAGGAGAAGACCCAGTACACCGCGGTTTAGGGTTTAGGGTTTAGGGCTTAGGGTTTAGGGGTTAAGGTTTAGGGTTTAGACGCGCGCGCATAGGGTTTAGGGGTTAGGGTTTAGGGTACACAGTCACACACACACACACACAGTGACACACACGAACAACCAATAAGGAACCTCATATGCACGCACCAAGGCCCCATAATACAGCCCTCCCTCGAAAGCCTTGACCACTTGACCATTCAGTACTTATGGGATATCGGATGACTCAAATCATGGCCTTCTGGCTTTCCAAGTGCTCGTACCGCAGCTGAAGCTCAGGTCCAGACACACCAGGTGCTTCCGGCTGCACCTCCGGGTACACCACCTCCTCCTTCACCGCCACCTGGTCAGATAGAAACCCTCACATTGCTATATATCCCCTATATATTCCCTAGCTTCCATTTCATTTTCCCATTTTCTTCTGAAATTTGATTCAATTGGGGTCTAATATCCCTATTCTCAGGATGCCGAGGCCAAGCCTCGCTGCTTTGGCGAGGAAGCCCAGCCATTGGGCGTTCGGCATTGTTCACCTTCCCAGACGCCCGGGCGGATCTAGAAAGTAGATTTTCCCTGAAGGTTTCTAGACATCATCCAAAAGTAGCATAAGGTACCATAATGGAAGTTTTACTTTCTAGATCTTCCCGAAATGTCTGGGTTGCACGTTGGCCATGCGGATCAAAGACGACTGTTGGATGTTATCACCGGATGGTGCAGGACTTCATGCACAGCTCAAAACAAAGTAAGCTGTCGATTTGCACTGAGACATCTCGAACGCAACTCCTGCAATTCTCTAAAGTAGTCTAGCACTACCACCTGTAGATACCTGCAGGGCAGTCTGAGCGCAGATGCTGCAAGAAAATGACCGGATCCAGCAGCCTACTTGTAAAACACACTTTCACAATTATGCAATTATGGTCACATCACATGGGGGCAGTTGCTGCCAGGACCGTTGCAAAGATGTTGCAACGCTGGCTTTGATGTTCATTTGGGTAATCGCGTAGTCACGCTGGTTGGTTGGCATTGGCCTAGCCAGAGAAAATGGATACTTGTGACCTGTTCTCGTTCATTCGCCCAAACACGAGGTCAAGCAATTGTTGCACTTCATGTCAATGGAGACAAGCGCAGGGCACAAAGGAAGAGTGAAAATCCAGTTTGAACTGAGAGCACTCTTATCTGGTTGAGTAACAAAGCTGCATGAAGCATGCCCCTGCTCACTTTAAAGGCAGTCCTCCTCATGATGTACTGGGGTTTAGCCGTGCTAGCAAAAAAGGCTTGAACCGATCAGTTCGCTCCAGAAATGAAATGATTTACGAAACATGCTGAGCTGGCCTGCGGCCTCGCCTTCGGCCTCGCCTTCGCAGGACGAGTCGTCGGCCGAATTGCCGGGCGACGGGCCGGTGCTGGTGCTGCAGAGACTGCTGCAGCATCAGCCGCCTTTGATGGCGGTGGCCTTTGCTTGTTCGCAAGGATGACGCTATCAAATATCCCCATCCGGTACAGTGCAGATAGCAAGTGGCAAGAAAATGCGCGTTAACTCCTCTCAAGCCAAGGCTCGTGGCAGGTCGCGTTTTTTCAGCCGTTGGCTGGGTGACCTGACTGAACGAGGGCGAAAGTGTCCCCCATGCAAGACTATTGCAAAGGTGCAGCTTAGGAGCCTTCGCCGCAGCTGCTGGGCTTTCTAAAGGCTTCCTGACAGAGATCGCTACCGCAAAGAGAACCCTCCACATCAAGACGGAAAGCCCAACCCCGCCTGCTCGCTTTGCTGACAATCAGCGTCTTCGGCGGCGGCGGCTTCGGAGGCGGTGGCACGCTCTTCGAAGTTTTCGGCGTTGGAGGGCAAAACTTCATGGCGGCACAAGGTGGGCCTTTTTTTCGATCTAAATTGCCATTTAAAGTGAGGTCGGATGAGCTAGCTACAGTTTGTCCAGAGGAGTGTTCTACATCCAGTCTTTCATTATTTATGGGTGTTGGAGACTCTGGCCTCCCTGCATGGAACATGCTGGAATCTGCTCTTGGCACCGGTATGCCCTAAAAAAAGAACCTTGTCGTAAAGGTGCTTGTCGCAAGCCAGGAGATTCTGTTACAAACCTATGACGCGGATTTTGATTCACAGCCATATAGGGATATCACCCCAATAATGGAGCACCAAGTGGAAAAGAGAATGGAAGCCCCAGGTCCCTTTAAAGGTGTATATAAGGATATTGGAGAATCAAACGGAAAAGGCAGATGGAACAGCCAATGTCGGGGTTTGTAGGGATATATGTGCAGGCTTCTGTCTGTTGTCTGCCCGGGCAACCTCTCGCCACGATGAATATCATCTTGGTCTGGAGTCATCTGTCTCATCAGGTCTGGGACGAAACGTTGCGCTGCAAGTGCATTCACGAGCAACACAAGACTCCGATACAAGCTTCCCAGACCCCTGGGAGGATCTAAAAATTAGATCCCCTATATAAACCCATTATAACCCCTATATAATCCTCATATAATTCACCCTATGGTTCTAGGGGTCTGGGTTGCGCAAGCCCTACAAGCGTCCCTACGCACAGCTCATGGCCGACATGATCAGAACATCATTAGTGGGGAATCCTCGCGCATTCCCTAGATATGCAATGACACTCATGAGAACCCATCCAAACCACGGTTCGCCTTATGCCCTCTAGCCCAGGTTGCATGAAACAACTATGCCTGTGTGGGCGACAACAACGTGAACCACGTGCTTGTCTGCTTTCATTCTTCGTTGCTAGCGTACTCGTACCAACACCCCTGACACTGAGACCACCCTCAGTCCAGCACGTCAAGTACTCCCGTTCGTCACCTGCGCCATGCATCACCATACGGGTGTGTGTCTTGAGTACTTTCCCCTGCTTCTCCCTCCGCTCCTGCTCCTGCTGCAGTTCCGTTTCCTCTGGAAGCGTCTCTCCGGTTTCTTCTGCACGGCTGTCAGGGCTGTGCAGCCAGTTGAAATGAGCCACACGCACTTTCACTCTTTCTCTGTCTTCTTCTTCTCGGCATTCTCATTGGCATTGGTTCCACCCAGGAGGCCCGATGCACGGCATCCACAAAGATCCCCACCCGCAGTCATGAACAGCAATAAACAGTCCTGCACCACAGTACATGACCAAACAGGGGATCTCCATACCACTCACATCCTTCTCCACCGGGCTTTGCAAAGATCAGCAGCTCAGCCCACCTGTTACCCTGTCCAGCTCTACAGCACACACATAATGTATCACCCCCAGCCACTCTCCAGGCCGGCAATCGTCACCCCCATACGTCGCGCTGGTTTAGGATCCCAGCGCGGGTCTGCCACCACAGTCACGCACATATTATAGTACACAAAATACATTATTGTATACTATAATATACTACAATATACTATAACATAGTCTAATATAATATAATATAACATATGTGGCATCACCTCGATGTTTGCTCTCTCTTCTTCTTCTCACAGCTCCCCCCCCCGAAGAGGGGTCAAGCTCCCTATGGTCCGACCAGGAAGGCCCGGAGTACCGGCAGTACAGAAGTCGCTCTCTCCCTGCTGCGTGCCTGCACTAGAGGAATCCATTTAGGTGGTTGTCAAAATTCTGGTCCCTTTTTGGGTACCCTAAATATTAGGTGCCGTATTATAATAGGGAACCAAAAAGGGACCATAATTTTGGCAACCACCCATTTCATGATGGGTTCATTACAAAACATGAATGCAGTCTTGGATGGTCTAAACACTGGCTGGAAGTCGAGTTTCCTTTCCATTTCTGTTTAGGCCCTCTACATGGAGATGTTGGGGAAGCTTGCAAGAGGCATTTAAGAGGCATTTATAGTTTGGACTCAACCCTGAGCCCTGAAGCAAACTCTAAATCCTGACCTCAAAGCCCTGAGGCCTCAACACTGCGGGACCTCCTGGGCAGCCAGAGAGCTTCCGGCTACTGCTTGCAGGCACAACGTGGGGCGGCCTGACTACAATTTGCTGGGGTTTCAGGTTTGAAGGGAATGGAACGGAAACTACTTTTTTGAAGTGTTTAGGGCTTGGGGCCCGGGGATCTCTAAAGAAAATGGAGACAGCAATATTCTTGCCAAGCAGGTACGGGCTACAATGCGGCTCCGTTCCCAACTACCGATGATAAAAAGGTGATTATTTGCTGCTTGATTGGCAATGATGGGTAAGTGTACAGGGAGTACCTGTGACCCTCTAGAGGTACATTGGGCTTCAAAAACGTCACGAACTCCCCACTTATCAAGACCTGCAGCAACTTGTAAGGCCTTGTTTGAAACTCACCTCTAATCTAAGGTTACCGCCATGAGTAACCCTGGGGTCCCCATAAGCCGAGTGCTCTACACATCGTTCGCTATCACCCTAACCCTAAACTCTAAACCCTCTAAGTAAGGGGGCATGGTATTGGCATTGTCAACTTGACGACTTTGTAGTACAAGTGTAGTATTGCAGGCGTTTCTTTCTCCCAAATATTCTTAAATATTCCACCGAAAGAACTCAGATTGCATGGGCCTATTCCCTGCTGGCAGCTCAGAAGTCATGGATAGTGGACTTCATTCCCTAGAAATGGTAAGCTATGATTTCAGGCTGCCTTCCGCGCCAATAATGAGGATTCGGATGGCTGAGTTCGGTGCCTCTGAATGGCAGAGACCTGCCAGGGCCAGAGATTGGTCCTCCTGCCAGGTCTCAGGGGTGGTCTTTGCCATGAGGAGTCCCTTCTCGGAGATTCTTACAACCAAGATTGTAGCACCTTGGGTGTACATAAGGGGGCGGAGAGCCTTGTTTTTCAAGATGAACCTCTTAAACTGGCCGACTGGCCGTCAACATGGGACAGGCTGATGAGAGTTGCCAATATGCACACCTCCCGGATACCTGAAAAGGTTATCGGCGTTGCTTCTTTTGCTAGTTCAAGGCGACTGCTGAAGAGATTTTCAGGGTTCCACGGAAAGCTTATGCAGGGTGACTTAGAATGGGCTTGTACGAAAACACGTCTGAGGGGGTTCGCTGAAGGCTCCTTAGGCATGATCCTAAGCACCCTAGTCTATGGGACTCATGAGAGCTTACTACATGAACATGGAGCATGCAATCATTTAAGCATCAACGGTCTGTAAGCAAATTTTCAAAAATCACGCCAAGGTACGGACGTCAGTTCCAATTTCTACATATGGAGGATTTATACCACAAGCACACTCTTGCGCAAGTGTCCTGGGCTTCTTCTGCACGCATGAACGTACCGGCTGCCCATCTTCATGTGCATGCTCGTGAGTGCACATAAACACATGTGTATAACATATATACGCCTTTTTTTTTAATGTGGATGTGCGTAAAGGTGTGTTGGCTCACACGAGCTACAAGTAATTACGATCGAAATTCCATGCCCAACTTGCTTGGGGTTGTCGTGTTTCATTGTCTGCCCTATCGTGTTTCCAGCTCTTGCAAAGGAACACCTCTTCCAGAAGTTTCGCTGCGTCATGGTTATCAAATTGTTTTGTCTTCCCTGTCGCTTTACAGGGTTTACAGCGCCAGACACTGAAGTCATGTCTGCCCAAGACCTAATCTAGTCGTTGCGATTTTGAATGTAGCTCATATGTGCCGAGTCCATGACAGATGCAACCAGGCATCAATTTGCACCAGGCGTCCGATTGTCAGCTGGCTGAAAAGAGCCAAACGATGCCGCGGAGTTGAGCCCGGCGTGCCAGGTCGAACTGATGGGAGTGGCTTGCCAGCCACCAGCAGGCTAGCAGGGCTATATGCAGAAAAGTTATCCCTACTAAACATGCTCCAACAACCATTATAAGTAATTATGAGGACTGTGAACTGTTTCAGCATGTTTCAGCCCATGCCCACGGCCAGGCCCATGCCATCTCCTTAGGCTGACTGAAAGAAGTTTTCTAAATGCGGCGGAAGCAACGCGTGCGAGCCCCTTCAACACGAGCATAACTAGCACCTCTTGTGAGAGCTACGGGCATGCGCCTGCTCCCACCAAAGTCGGCCAAGAAGCAGGAAGGAACAATCTTGATATGGCCAAGGTCCTTTGGCGGGAGGCGGCAGGATGCCACTAAAAGTCTACGGGAAGAGACCAAGCCATGTATTGCAGATAGGCTCAGATCAGCTTCCAAGTGGAGCTGGAAAGTTGCCGTGAAAGGCGGTGAAAAGCAAATTGTCCAGTGCAGCGCTTGCTGGGTTCACTGGTTCTTGCTCTTGTCGACTATGTGGCCCGTCAGCTCTCTGATCGTGGGATAGTCGAACCTGTGCGGCAGCAACTCATACAGTGCCGTTTTGCATCATGATGCATGGCGTTTCTCAAGAATTGCCAGGGGTGGTCGGGTGGTCATGCTCAGATGTGGGCGTCAGCGTCGAAGATAGCCCGAGCCTTGCCGTGGAGCGACATGTATCCACGACTGAATACAAAAGCAGCCAGGGAGGCATGATGAGGCATGGCATCATCCCAAGCATGATTCATCTACTGAGGATCAGCAGCAGGCCCTGATTGAGGCATCAGACTTTTCGGGCGAGAGGCCCAGCAAAGGCCGCATTGACTTGGCTTCTGAACTCGATGCTCATCAGGCTGTCCTTGGCTCACGAGCTGGGGGTTCTCAGGTCTGAAAGGGCTCAGCCTCAACAAGGCCCCACTACTTCGCTCCACGTGGTCATGTCTCGAAACAGAGATCCGCCTGGATACGACGCCATGAAGGACTAGCAGGATTCTTCTTGCAAGTGACCGGAGGGAGTTGCGTCGCATTTTGCTGAAACAACCAAGTACTTCTCTGATGATGTGTAAAGATCCAGTGAGTGATGCTCTCGTTCCAGACTTGGCCTCGCGCCATCCGCAAAGGTCTAGGCAGGTTCTGAGGCTGAGGCTACTCCAGCATCCATGAAGGGAGTATCTGATTCCTGCGAATTCACACACTTCTTGAAAAGCGCAGCACTGCACAGACTGCGCGGCACAACTCATCATCTCAAGTATCGCTCTCCGTGGCCCGCCAAGACTCCACCAAATCCGAACAAGAGCCCTCAAGAACGCATCACTTCTGGAATGAAAGTGAAATTGTGAAACTACTATACCAGTCGGGATTACATGAGCGGCGGCTTTTATTTATTACCTGGGCCTCATGCGGCATTTTTAATCCATGGCCCCTCATCTCGTTCGCCTTACATTTAATCTTGTATTGTAGCTTGACAAAATGACCTGATCTCGTTCACCATGCTGGAATATGTACTGGACTCTTATTGCAAAGGAAACCTTGGCCTATCTCGTTCAATCCAACGCCCCTATCTCGTTCCCAGAGGAACGCTGGATCCAGATGCAAATGTACCAACGCACCTAGCCTTCTAGTCTCTTGCGTAAATAAATGCGGCTGCTCACATAGAGATTACTACAAGGATCCGTACTGAACTTTTCGACTACAGATCCGCGCATGGCTAACCTCTCAGCAGCAAACTGTCCATCTCTGAGCCCATCATCTCGCGCAGCATATTGTGCAACATGTCGCTGACGATGGCAGGCTCCAAGCCTGGGCAGACGGATGCAAGGCAGCCGAGGGCCCTCCCCCTGTCCCCCAGAAAGAAGCTTCCTATCTTCTCACAGAACCTAGGTCAGGCGCATACCTGCGGATACCTGCGGGCTTCTTAGGAGCGGCTGCCAGAGCATCTGGAGACTGTAGTACTTCACAAGACGCCCACGGCGTCCCGCTAGCAGAATGCTGCCAGCACCCAGCACCAAAGCAAGCGCCGGAACTCGTTCCGGCCGATGCTGCACTCGAAGCTACAGCACATGAACAAGAGTAGTGACACATTCCCTACTTTGCATCGTCTCCTCAAGAATGAGCCAGATGTGGTTTCAACCAACATGTAACATGTCAGATGCCCAAGCTGGAGATCTTTGAAGGACTCCCCGAACTGCACAAGCCCACGCTTATTCTCTTGCCAGCTGAGCTCCCTGAAATCCAGGGACTGGATCTCAATTGGAATTTGGGACTACGCATACCCGTTTTAACATGCAGCCCACAAGCCCCCCGAGACCTTCTCCTTCGAGCCTGGCCCTCAAAGAATCCGAGGTCGGATCCTTTAGGCTTCTCCTCCTCCACCCTGGATTCAGCAGCTGGCCTTAGCTGGCAAACTTCTCTTTCACAAAGCATCGAAGTATACAGAAATGGATTCTGTAGCATGAACTATGGACAAAAAAGCTTGAGGCTTCAGGATTGGCTTTGGATTTGCTGAGGATATTAGCCTGAATCTGCCTGAATGTAGCTATGCAAGCATCATTGTTTGGCATGACAGTTGTGGACACCGTGACACAGCAGGCGGGCAAATCTCCATCATGCTCTGCCGCTGCCGTAGCGGTTTCCCGTCTCTACACTTTGAGAGCTCTAGAAAGTAAAGTCCTGCAAGATCCGAAAAGTTGTCAGGAGATTTTCCTCGTACATGGTGACAGGATCTCAGGCCCAGGGCACCAAGGCTCTCACAGCTTCACTTGCTCTTCCTCGTCATCTGACTCCTCCAGGTTGGGTTAGCAGCCAGGGAAAAAGCTTTGGCAAAGCTCTTCACAAAGGTAAAGTCCTAGCTTCTGTCGTGGATTCACAACACTCATACAACACCCCCAAACAGAACCCAGTGTCTTGCAGGACCCGGCACGCACCCATGCTGCGCATGCGGGACTCGTGTTTTCGGAAATGCCGAAAATCTTGCAGAGAAACATGACAGCGATCACAAACTGGCCTTCGGTGGAATGAAACACAGACGCTGCCCAAGAAGCAGAAGCACTACTTACAAATTTCAGAGATGCCGAAGAGAGATGCCGAAGAGAGCGTCATTTTGAGCAACGCATACTCAAGCAAGAATGAGAGCTTTGAACCCGTTTGCGATCAGACGCACCTAACTTACTCTTTTGCATGCTCGGATGCACCCCCAACACTACTCCGCATTGATCTGTACAATTATCGGCACTTTTTTGAAGGTCGCGCGATGCATCTTCTGCTTAAAAGGCTACAGCCAAAAAGAAATGCAATGAGTATCCCAACGCAAGATGCTACTCAGGGTTTGGGGTTTTTGCTGGCCTCCATGACCCTTGGCTGCACCGCCTGGGGCTGTTGGAAGCCCGACTGCTGTCCTGGTCGATCAATAGCTACCACACTTCAGCATTCAGCCTACGCCAGGACAAGGGTCCTCAACAATGAAAGGCTCCTGAACATGGAGAATAGAATCTGGAGACCCGCATAAGACTTTGAATTTATGCTGGAATGCAAGTTGGTTAGGTCGGGTTAGGTCCCCAAGACTTGCTACCACTGCGGCTCAGGACATCTCACCAAAGCCATCGTCAGCGTCTTCATGATTCGTAGTAGTGCTATGGCTGCTATGCTTGCAAGAAGACCTGCACGATCATAACTGAATCAGCATAACAGTAATGCTAGTGAAAAGTGGTTGTGAGCGCATACTGTATCAGGTGTGAAGGTGTTGGCGGGAGTGGTGGTGGTGCCTTCGTGGTGGCGGTGGCGGTGGCGGTGGCGGTGGCGGTGGCGGTGGCGGTGGCGGTGGCGGTGGCGGTGGCGGTGGCGGTAGCAGGAGGAGGTGGAGGAGGAGGAGGAGGAGGAGGAG
>CAJNIZ010044715.1:80583-90938 GCA_905231905.1 Symbiodinium pilosum
CTGCGTAGTGAGCAAGCTTCGATCTATTCAGTCTAGGGTGCCCACATGCTGCACACATGCAATGTGGCACAAGACCTTGGTCCCTGTGTCCTGCTTGCCCATCACCTCTGCGCCGGTGCATCTCAAAGACCTTGACAGTCTGCAACAGTGCGCAAGCGAAAACAAGCACTCGATGCTGATTTAAGAGATTTTATGGAGGGCCTTACCGATGGGTTTATGAGTATCCCCTGGCCAGGAGCATCGGGGTCGAATGACATCACGCGGACCTTTTTTTTCTTCATCCATCTTGTCCCAACAGGTGAGGCAAAGGGAGCTGTGGGGCTAGTGATTGCTCATAGTATGTGGATTGCTATCCATCGTGGTAGTCCTGCAAGGGGCTCAGCAAACAAAAGGGGGGCCACTTGCCTCTGTCACTTCCTCGGCGAAGAAAGGCGACATGCCCTCAGAACATCAGAATTGCTGTGACATGTCCACACATTGACCGCAACTTTGGCATGTCGTTAAGCTCTGCAGCGTGCCTGCATTGGTTGCCAGGAGCTTGCCGCCTGGGGCCACTTGCCTCGCCCACCTCCTCGGTGAACATAGGCGAGTGCATTGGCTGCCAGGAGCTAGAGGCCTCCCAGCATCAAGCACCAAGGCAAAGCGATTTCACATGCCTCGCGTTGTACATGCTGATTAAAGAAAAACGTAAAGTTCTGAGGGTGAGCGAGCCACGACTCAAGCGCTTCGATTCGACTTATTTCTTTGTAAGAGGGCCTACATCAAAATCCCAAAACCAAACAAAAATGCTGCCCTGGGATCCCTGCTCCTTGTGGCCGGGACCAGCAACGATGGATGTAGCTGTACTGGGCGCCGCACTGGATGGTTTCGCGCAAGATCTTCGCATGCTTCCTGCGAAGCTTTGTGGCTGTTATGCGTGAGGATGCAGGGACATTATCAAGTCTTTGTGAAAGCATACTTCACATGCATTTGATACCCTGTAGTTGGTGAGGTCCGTAAAGACTGCTGAGCCACCGGCTTGATGTGACCCAATGGTTCTTCGAAACAGAACGGCCTCCAATCAACTCCATAGCATCTATGTCAAATCCAATGCCCCGGCCGTGGTCTCTTCGGTCGCGTCCTGGAAAGGTTGCCCTCGCGCTGTAGTAGCTCAGGCCTCTTCATCCTCTTCGTAGTATGGGTCTCCAAGTGGTTCCTTGCAACTTGCAACCCATGTGGCAAAGAAAAAGAACCTTGCCCTCACACCAAGGCAAACTGTTTTCGGATGCTCGCGTTGTCAAGCGGGGCCACAGGCCTTGTTTGTGAGAGGACCTACATCAAAACAACAAAACCAAACAAAAAGTCCGCCGCCCTGTGCCTGGAATCTCTCATTAAATCCAGCCCAGCCGCCGTGGTCCAGGGCTGGCGCCGCCGCCGCCGCCGACCCCGCCCCCTTGGCATCATCGGACCTCCATTTCTCCCAGGGCCCCTCCCGGTGTAATTGCTACCTGAAATGTTTTTTAGGTTTGGAAGGTCCTGTTCTCTCTAGTTTAACTGAAAACGGCCCAAAATGAGATCCCAATTGTGCTGATGATGCTCCTGTACGAGGCGCACGCGCGCGCGCGCGCGCCCCTCGTACAGAAGCATCATCAGCACCATTGGGAACCCATTTTGGCTTAATTGGGACCAGGAGAGGTCAAAAGCCCAAGAACAGCCATCAAAGTACGAAGGCGGCAGGGCCGGCCCCTGCCGCTAGGCCTAAAATCCGGCCTGGCCGTCATGCTCTAGTGCGGATGCACGCCTAGCTAAGCTATGCTGATGAACGGCGACGTGACTCCCGCTCCCTCCCTTGGAGGCCCTGGAGGCGTGGTTTTGGGGATCAAAAATTACGTTGAATATTGGCTGTGTTGTTGAAGCTTCCCCCCCGCTACGCAAGGTTTTGGGCACTTTGTCAGGCCAGCATCATCAGCAGTCAAGAAGGAAGTTGGAGGCCAAAACGGGCCCCATGATGCTCATGATGCTGGCTCTTGCGGGGGTTGCTGGGACCTGAAAATGCGTTACAAACCCAACAAAATGCTCAAAATACACGCTGTGGGCAATGATTGCGGCTGTAAATACCAGTGTTGGTAGGACCTGCACTGTATGACAAGCATGAGACGGGTTTGGCGTGCATTGCACGGGCCAAACCCCATAAACTGTGCATGTTGCATGGTGTTCGCTGTGTTTTGCCCATATGTCCAGCACTTTTGTGACTCCTAAGCTTGTCCAATACATGAAATGTGCATGCTGATTTGCATGAAACTGCCCTTGCGGGCTAGAATCTAGAACATGGTCAACCTGCGCAGAGAACCATGTTCAAAGTCGTCTTTGATGGCTTTTCTTGGGTTTATGACCCCTCCTGGTTCCGATTAATCCGAAACGGGGTCCCAATTGTGCTGATGATGCTTCTGTACGAGGCGTGCGGGCGCCGCTCGTACAGGAACATCATCAGCACAATTGTCAGCTAAACTAGATAGAACAGGACCTTCCAAACCTTAAAAATATCCCAGGTAGCAAGAACACATTTGTTCGTACATTTCTCTCAATCAGGAGCATCAGGACCAGTGTGACAATCTACCCGCTTCCACATTGTTTTTGCTCACCTGCTGATCAGAACAGAGAATGAGACAAACGGAATTACGGTTCAGAAAAAAACACCGCCTGTGTTTATACAGGAGGCTAACTCAAGGAAATATAACTCGAGAACTAGTTAGAACCATGCAGTTTCAAACTAGATTTGATTGGTTGGAAGAATTTCCTGGCAAGTTAACCGATAACAAAAAGGAATTGCGTTCGAGACAAGAGAGGGTGCATCCAAGTATTTTCGTTCGTACACCTTTCGTGATAGGTACTGTAGTATGTCAGGCCGGACATATTTTGTATGTGCTCGGCCTCACACCCTTCATGATTAGGGGGAATCGAATGAGGACTAGTACTCCAAAGTCTGTTCATAAGCTGCAGAGCATTGTTGTGATGAGACATTGAAAGGACATTTCACTTCCCATCCCACACGGAAAGCTGTGTTTTTCCACTTGCATGAAACAAACGGCAACCAAGATGATCACCGTAGAGACCCAAGAGGATTTCTAACCTTGGTTCTCCTAGCCTGGCAACACCTCCTCGAACGCATATCTAGTGAGACGACCGGCTACGCAGCATTGAGGTTGTGGGAGCCTGAGTTGTATTTGATTTGTGCAAGAAACACCAAAGGGCTCAACTGTTGTTGCGCATTTTATCCTGCTTCCTGGCCTGCCCAAGATATGTGGAAGATCCACGAAACGAACGCGACCAACAGGCATCAGTTGTAAGAAACGAACCCATCTTCTCAGCAAATACAACTGTCCTTCGCATCCTGAGCCTGCTGAGGCACTTCGCTGCTGTGCTCTCCGATCTCGGCTTGGGCTTGGGCTTCAGCTCTCTCCTGGGGCCAGGAACTAGAAGAACAGGACAAATCTGCAGCGAGATCTCCATCCTTCTCTTCCCGCTGCTTCTTCGTAAGAATTGGCAGCTGCAAGGCACCCTGCAGGTTCTCAATATCTTCCTGCGAATGACGAGCATACTGTCGCTGTGCCTAGCATTTGAATCGACAACTGATCTGTCCCGCAGTGAAGTACATTCTGTTTCGATCTCCTGTTCTCAGAGGGTAACAGATGGAGAGGCTTTTTGCGCTGCAATCGAACCTGGAACTTCTGCTGTCTCTCGACTGGATCACTGCTGACCACAATCTCATCGAAGAAGCTTTCCTGAGCACGCCGTGCACTAGTCCAGCACACCAAGAGCCATGCGACAGTAATGCAGGCATCGAATTGCCAATTGCCGAGCAGAGTCTGAGCCGCCTAGCTTCTGATCGAGGTCCTTGAGCAGCCAGGCTCAAAGAGCTGGGCCCCCAAAAGAAATGCTGCGCCTTGCGGACATCCTCCAGCTTCAGCATTCCGTTCCTCACTTTCTTCCTTCCTAGCCATGGTCGAAGTAAAGGCAACAACACATGTACGATGTACCCTTGTCGTCACTGTATCACAAGTACACGGCAGCGGCACCACCCGGGCGGTTGAAGGTGCCTCAGGCTTGGAATTAGAGGTCTGCATGGTGTAGCATGTTCTACTACTTCCCCATGCAAACTCACCCCATGCAGCATAGACATGCCTTCGCACCAAAATTGGAAGAAGGAGCGCAAGAATGCGCGGGGTTTGGGGTTTGGGTTCAGACCTGTTGCCTCAGGTTGCAGGAGCAGTCCTCCGCAAATGTTTGTGCACAGGCTGGTGTTAATGCAAGCGGTCAGCTTCTCCCGCTGAATGAGGCCATGACTGTACGCCAGTGAGACACTCTCTGCAAGTGCTTCGTCTTCCAGCATCAGCTGTGCCAGAACAGTTTGCATCTGCTTGACCACTGCCTCAACACAACATCGTAGAAGCAACTTCTCAACTTCGTGAAGACCAAAATCGGCCTCGCTCACCAGCAAGTAAGAAGGATCCTGCCAAACACTTAGCCGTGATGTCCAAGTTTGCTCGTTGCACATCTGCTGAGCTCGCAACGTCCGCTGGCGGGATTCGGATCTTCTTGCTCTTGAACTTAGGACATGAGGCACATAGCCGCAAAGCTTCCCGCCAAGACTCCGCGGCTTGCCGGTTTCCAAAGCCATGTCTGTGTCCGTTCATCTGGCCGCCAGGCTGCTGCTGCGCTATTGAAGAACAACTTGGCTTTCTCCACCGCGTCTTCCAGGGACTGCGCGAAAGGCATTGGCATTGCACATGGGCTTTTTCCAGGGGCACTGGAGCTGGCCATGCAAGGTTTCTGGTCCATTCGGAATTCAAGAGCCTCCAAATTTCGGCTGCCCATAGCCTCAGAAACGGCAGCCGTTAAGCTGAGTGAAGCCCGGACTGATGACTTGCGAGGTAGCAGCAATCCTCCCGGAGAGCACTTGCCCTTCCTCTTGCTGAGATGAAATGATTGACAATACCTGCGCAAGAGCGACGAGGAATTTACTGCATGGCACGAATCTTGCTACGCTTGCAACACACAATTCTGGTGCAGTCCCGGCATGGCCTCCGCAGCCTTGTTGCCGGTGGAGTTGCGTCGCGATTGTTGAGGAATTGTATTCTTCGTTAACTCCATCTTGTGAATGTCAGCTTTCATCTGATCAACGTTGTCCTGTTTCTCAACAGCTTGCCGAGGCATTGTAAGGTACAGGATGCAAAAGCTGAAAGGTTTGTTGGGCCGGTCCTTGAGATCCGCAATCTGGTCGTCAATGTCGTGAAATCTGACGCGCGGCTGCAACACTCGGTCAAGTTCCATGCAAGTTTGCCAACCAATGCTGCCTCTTCGCAGCTCTTTCCTGCTGACGCCTCGCACATGTCACAGAGAAAAATGCAGGTGGAAAACACAACAAGCTTACGAAAAATCGCTGGCATGTTTCTAAGGAAGGATGACTCTGGCAGACAGACGGTGGCACGCTTTTGTGGAAAGCACACGACAGTTTTGGACTTTTTGATTCAAGGCGAACACAGGAGCTCGCATCCTGGCCGGTTGCCAGCGCGTGGACGTAACAGCTGCTCTGCTTGCATCTGCTTTCTGTAGTGGCACCCAGCTTGGAGCCTTCGTCAGGAGGCAACAAGCTGTCCCCCAGAAGCTCCAGCGGCATCCAAACCAACACCACCTCCCCATTACGTCCAACAGCATCTTCAGGATCGGGGTCGGAAGGTTACTGGCTGTGTTGCTCCTGTCTGCAGCTGCTCGGAAACAAGCATTTTAGCAGACTGTCAAGTGTCACCAAGACAGATGTTCCTGTCCATGGTAGCTTGATGTGAAGCGCTTTTTTAAAACACGCAGATGCAAAGAGGCCGCCGAGCTCAGAGGTCTTGGTAAGCACAATTAAGCCTAGCGGCATGAAAAGTCTGGCTGAGAAGCCTGACACATGTCATGATCTTTGTTTAAATCAGGTATCCTTTCGGTCTTACGCAGCCGCGGATGCGGCGGCCGCCGGCCAACCCTTCAAGGTTTGAAGCACAAGTGCTCGATGCAAAGACATGGCAACCTACAAGAAGCATTGTCGTTGACATGAGCGGATGAGGCTCTGGACCATGGTCGGGTTAGGGCTCTGATTGAGTGATTCGGTGTGCAGATGCGAAGTCATTTGGTGCCAGTTCTTAGATTGCCACATCTGTGCCCCCCTATGTGCCCAAGCATGATGCACGGTACTGTAACCTATCTGCATACGATACGCACTGAAAACACGAAGCCAGCCACAGCTCCTAGCAAAGTGCTCTCAAACACGCCGCCTCAGCCTCTCCTGCCGCTTTTCTTCTTCTTCCTGCTGCACCTGGGTTGGCTTCACTTCAGGCGTCTTTAGGCGTTAGGCGCGCATACCTCACATGCCTCACGTGCAGCCTGACTGCTCTTGCCAGAACTTCCTCTGCAATCTTCCTCTTTGCTTCCCAGTGCTCATCAATGCGGGTGGCGAACTTTTGCTGAAAGCCTTGCAGCCACGAATCCCAAGAGCCTGCCCCGGGAATGGCCAGCCCTTCTCAAAGTGTCGCAAGATCTACTCGGGAAACCGGGGAAGCACTTCAATCGAGGGACAGCTGATGGTAGAAAACAAGGCCATCTCCTGAAGAGCTTCGACAAGCAAATACAACAATCTGAGGATATTGAAAGTTCATCGTCCTTCTTCTCGATGCCACTCTTCACTTCCCGGATTCCTTCCTCAGGGAGGTTTGGGCTGCTGGCTCCCAGTGTTGAGCCCCAAAAATCCCTTGCAGGGTTGCACTCTCCAAGCCAAGGGGTGCCAACACAACTGCTGAATTGGCAGCTGTTGCCCTGTTGGACTGACAAAGCCAAGCATGGCTCTGAACCTCTGAAGCAAGATGTCTTATTCTCAAGGCCGACCAGCGAATACGCTGGTGGCCAAACCAAACCCACCAAGTCGTTTCCAGGCAAGTGACACCCTGCGACACCATGGTCCTGGGCTGGGGTAGAAGAACTTCTACTCCAGTAATCCGGGAACTGACTCTCCAACTGGAAGCGAACTTGCGCTATGCCTAAATGGACGTGGCACGCTTACAGGCCAAGATGCTGGTTGCTTTCTGCTTCAGTGCCGTCCAATTCTGCAACCTGCATTGCAGGGAATCCTACCGTAGCAGTAGCATTCCCAGAAATTGAGGGTCTAGAAAATCACGCTTCAAAACAGCGGCCGCTACGCTGTGCAGAGACAGCTCAAGGGCCTCCGTGCCGCCTTTGGCCTTCCGCTCTTGAAACCATTCATTCCTGGGCGCCCACGCTGGTGCTTACAAAGAAAGACTTGTGTCTCAGTTGTAGTACTCAACAAGGTGCGAGCAGTCAGTTAATATGCATGTAGCACGAGACTTTTCCTGACATCTGACCTGCAGGGAACCTTGTACCCGACGCATCCCAGGAATTCTCCCGAACCATGCTCACCTCCAGATATGTCGTCTCTCGCCTGCTCACTGTCGCTGCCCTTCCCGCAACACCCACCACAGCATTTAGTTGGAGGTTACTCAATGGCCCTTCGTTGTGCTTCATTGCACAGCACAGACTCCGCATGCGGACCGCCTGATGCAAATTATGTAGTCTCCCTTGACCCAACAGGCTCGTGATTTCCTTGCGTGTGTGTATGCGTGCGTGTGTGTATGGAGTCAGGCCCAACCAGAGCCCAAGAATCTGAAGCCATGCACCTTCTTCACCGTGATAGCTCTTTTTGCAGCATGTCATGTTGGATGCGGAGGAAGGAATTGTGTCGGTGTCTGGGGAACTCAAGGTTCGACTCTTCTTGCAGGTGGAGGGAAGCAGCCGGGCAACATCACGCAAGCTCGACGTTCGCAACAGCTTTGCGATCTGCATAGATGCTCTACACCAACAGTGTGCCCTCGCACAGAAAATATGACATGCCAGATCCTGGCCGGCTTCCTGCAAGATATCCGGACCCATCCGGACCCAGTCCTGTCCACAAGGCCTGCCGCCGAGGCGGACGCATGCGGATGCACGCCGCCATATACAGGTCTGCAAAGATGATCACTGAAATCTAGTGTTTCCACCCGCCCTTACCCGCACTCTAGCGTCAAGCAGATGCTTTCATCCTTAGATCTGTTGTGCAAGGCAAGGCGCAGCTCCTCTGTCAATCTCACCCGAGCCATCTCCTTCCACTCATACATGATTCCTCGCGTAACGGGAAAGTTCCGGCAGCATGCGAGCAATGCGAGAGACTTGCTTTTTGCAGCAAGGACTCGATTCGTTGCTGCTCGACCAGCATTGACCTTGCTAACAGAAGGGAAAGCCGCACAACAAGCCCTGAAGTTCTTGGAGGCCCGCTTGTTGCTCGATCTTGCTGTCGTCTGTTTCTTGCACAATGTCGTCAATGTCCTGTGGCTCGGTTCAGACTTGAAGGCCATGTATGTGAGCGTGCGTACAACTGGTTGTGATGCATTGCCAGGGCTCATGGTAGTTGATGTTCAGGAAGCCGTCCACGCTGTCATCATCACTATGATCTGCCGAGCGGTCTGTTTGTCATTGCTGGTATTGCAGTGATTTGAGCCCAGCATTTGAAAAGCCTATGCAAAAACTACGCAAGCTAAAACTGCTGTCGCTCTTTGGGGCTCTTCCATGTCAATGACTCCGTGGTGGCACCATCCCGAACCCCTTACATTGCTTCAGATAACCCACTTCTACAAAGTCCCCTGCCGCTGATACGGCCACTCTCCTCGCACGTCCCTGTGATGCATGCATTTGCAGGAACATTCGCGCTATCCACCCCTTTCCGGTCACAACGCATGCACTCAGCAAACCCAAGCCTGCTCGAGCGGAGCCGTCCTCGTTGCTGGAGTCCTCCCCAGCTTCAGCTGCTACATGAACAAGATCTGTCACAAGAGGTCTTCCTGTGGCAGAGCCGATACAATTTTCCAGCGAAAGAGACTGCTGCATTGCAGCGGCCACAATTTTCATCCCACATTGCTGCTGCTTCAAGTGCTCCCTTGCGTTGCGGCACTGGCCTCTGGAAATGTTGCCGGGTCACTGAGTGCTCAATGGCACACTTGCATCCAGCCATCTGCCCCCTACAACTGCACCACGACTCTTCTGTCCCCTTTCCTTCATGCCGGGTGGAAAATGCTTCCAGGCCAACATGATTTACAGGTGATCCAGAGGCAGGCCAGCGACTTCCTTCTCTACTGTCATGCCATGGAACATTGCGTGCATACACTCATATACATAATTATGTGTACATATATGCACACCTGCATGCTGCATTGGCACTGCTGGACCCACCGGTGTCCTGTTCGTCACCAGACTCCCTAAGTGTTCCACAGCACTGCTTTGGGGAAGTATGCAGAAAAATCGCAAATCCACTGCACAGAGTGCCACATGTGCCACCGAGCTGCACTTCACCTTGCATCCATCCAGGCATCCCTGCCTCAGCTTGAGTCGCGAAGCATTCACCATTTTGTTGCAAGATTGAAGGCAAGAAGCCAACGCTTTCTTCATCTTCGCTGGCAGTGGGGAGCTTGGTTCTGCTTCTGCCGGCTGCGCCTCCGGTCGCTCCTCCTCTGCTTGCACAGACAAGATGAGAAGAGAATTGGTCCCTGGCAGCCATGACGGATTCAAGGCAGTGTAATCTTAAGTTAGCATCCTCTCTTGTAAGCAGCAGCCAATGGTCACGAACAGCAAAGATCAGTGGAGTAGCAGATATAGAACCGAAAACACCAAAGGCAGCACGAAGAGACACTCGGAGGCATAAAATGCGGGCAAAGGGAAAAGCGACTGTAAGTGCCCTTTAACATACGTTTTTTCAACCTTTCGTCTCTTTCACGTTCCTGCTTGCTGGTTTTCTTCTACCACTGGTACCGTCCATCTTGTCGTTTAATCTGCCACCTGTACTTCTCCTGTGCCTCTTCGATACTTGAAGGTTGGGGTGGCTCTGCGGAAACGGAATATATTCTGGGGGGTTGGTAACCCAGTTCCATGAATACCATTTGGACCAAAAAAAATACGAAAATCTGTGCCTTAAAGCCTTAAATAAAGGAGGTGAGGTGCCCCCGGCCATTTCATAGAGAAACCCATCCATGAAATAAGGTGTCCATGTCACCGTCGCAACAGCCCTTCTCTCTTTCTAGCTACGTCAGGGCAAGCTGCAACACAGACTGTGAATATCTATGGAATGACCGGGACCTTCTTACATTGATTTTTAACTCCAAGGGTTTTGAGGCTTTCATTTTCAAGTCCAGGGGTTTGGAGACGCGTGATTGTTGCATGTCTTTCGGGTTTGCATTTCAAAGTCCAGGGAGTCCACGGTCTGAATTCTGGATGTCACATGAGCGTTCGCCGAAACTCCT
>CAJNIZ010044715.1:91038-112776 GCA_905231905.1 Symbiodinium pilosum
TTTGGGGCTTTTTGTGCGATTCCTACATCTCACGGCATTCCTTCTCTGAGTCCTTAATACGCGAGTATTGACCATTGCTCACATAGTTACAGCGATAATTACTGTCAGTCCTTATCTACTGCCAGCATAAGATTGCCTTCAACTTATTCGTATACTGCTAAGAAGATGGCGGGCGGCGGCACTGAAATAGAGATGGTCCCCGTCAAGAAAAGCACGTGAAACCATTACCGGGCCATACACTAAGCATGCAAGGCTCTATACCGAGGTTATAGTCCCCCTTTAGTAGATAGAGTATGGCTTTAGGTATATTAAATTAAGATATCCATATACTCCATATTCTATCTACTTAAGGGGAACTATACCCCTTTAAGGGCCAATAAGGTGGCTTCTAAAGAGGTCTCCTTGAACGGGGCCCTATGGGAAACCGGCCTGGAGCCTGGTTTTAGATGGGTTGAATAAGTGTTGCACAAAACACCCCATGGCTTAGGGTTAAGGATTGCTTAGAATTTAGGAAACTATATAATGAGCCTCTATGAAATGACCAAACCCATTTTGTGCAGGGTCTAGCTTAGCTATTTGATAGCGGAGTATTTAAGGGGAAGCTCTCACGCTTAGTGTAACTTCAAGAAGCCTCTGAGAATGCCATGCTTTCAGCATGTTGTGAGACGAATTTCAACCAGCCAACACCTGGGTTCAGGGTTTAGGGCAAAGCAGGCACTGTCGAACATGTTCAGATGGATGTCAACATGTCCATAGAAGAGACATCAAAGGACACCGCCCATCGATACATTTGAGGGCGGGCAAATGCAAGTCTGGAGAGGGGCACCCAGGATACATTGCTTAGGCTACTACCTCCATTGCACCCATGCTATGTCTTTTGTCTACATTGTGTCTGCGAATGTCACATGAGCCATGGACTAAAGTTCTAGTCTGTTCCTTAAGGGTCCCCCAAAACCCACGATATACATCCCCTCATACGAGTAGGTCCCCCCAACCTAACTTTAGTCGTAGCTCACATGAAGATAGTGGGCTGAATCTAACCGAAGTACTCAACTACCTCTGCACTCCACCGTGTCAAGAACATTCAAGAACCGGGCTCCTGCACAACCTTCTTCGATTCCGTGGGTGATGTAGGAGGCAGCGTGCCTTCAGCATGCTTGGGCAATTCAGACAAGACATAGCATGACAAGCGGTACAGCGCTATTCCCACATGACGGTTCGAACAGATACCATCCGGCTACAGAATCGGCCGGGCAGCTGGAGCTATCAGACTCCGCACTGCTTGAATCCCACTCGACCTGCCATGAGTCTAACTGCAAGTGGAATAAGTGGAGCAAGGCAATAGCTCGTACAGCATGTGCTCTGGCTGTGAAGCCCGCGATTTTGATCAAAAGTCAACAAAAACACAGGAACCGCGGCTGAGGTATTATTAGGTCATCGCATCGCTTTCTGCAAGTTTTGCAGTTTGCCCGGTTGCTACCACAGGTCCCGTGCTTTCCCGGTTTGCCAAAGAAAAGGAAAGTAGCACGGTGAAACCGAGCCTCGTCCTTGTCAGCCCCTGGGTGGAAGACCCGACCCGCCAGCAGATCTTCAATGCCTTCTTGTAGCCCGTGGGCTATGGCCAATATCTGTGCCTGTTCTTCGCGTTTAATGTGCACATACACGGACCAAAAAACTCTCCCCTGTCCTGTTCCT
The DNA here is from genome assembly GCA_905231905.1 of Symbiodinium pilosum. NCBI lineage: Eukaryota > Dinophyceae > Suessiales > Symbiodiniaceae > Symbiodinium > Symbiodinium pilosum. Next base: position 92,734 of record CAJNIZ010044715.1, read on the forward strand.
TGGTGCCACCCTTGAGCAAGGAAGTCTGGAGATCCAATTCGCTTCTGTCGACAGACGTGACATTCACCGAAGCTAACGTGCATAACCTCTGCTTTGCCTTTGCTCTCCCACTGCATTGCCACGGAACTTGATGTCAGGCAGATCCTTCAAGCTGGCAAGTGTCAGGGGAGGGCATTTCGACAACGGACGGACCGAAGCGGTCCGTCTGGCCCTGGACTGCGCTGACAGCGCTTTCAAGCACAGAGATGCCGAGGGCCGGGAAGCCTTGACGACGCTGCCGGCGCCTTTGGTCCGCCTGAGTCTCTGAGAGCATCCTAGGTCAGAAACGAGGCATGCGACATCTTCTTTAAGAAGCAGGCCGCCGTGTTTGATCTCACGGTGCTTGCCGCGGAGTTGCCCTGACTCCGCATGTTTGCTTCACCTGGGCTACAGCCAAGGAATCCAAGGAACGACGGCAATGTCAAAGGTAAGTTGCAGACATGGCGTCGCTCAATTCAGGGCTCTTGGCCCTGTTGGCGTGAAGCACAAGGACTCAAGCTGCCGCCAGCCATGCCGCAGTCCTTGGGGGCAGCTATGGCATGTCTAATGCACTCGTTTCGATCTTGTAGTACTTGGTGCCAGCAAAGGGACTTTGCAGCACGCGGCTGGACAAGAAGCTTGAAGGAAGAATTGGCATAAGCAAAACTTGAGGACATGTGAAGATGTGGATGCAAATACTGAGCACACGTCCCATCGCCTTTTTCAGTTTTGAGCGGTCTTCACTCACCGGCGACGAAGCAGCGAACGGCTGTTGTGCTCAGACTTGCGGCGTGCTGACGTATGGCTGCTTGGACCACCTCCAGCTTTGCAGCAGGCTTTGCTGGCTTTCTCGCACTTCCTCCACGTTCAGCTTACTCACTGTAGCCCTTGGTACTCTTCTTCCGCAGTTGGCCACGGCTGATCTCTGGGAGTTCCAGAACCTCTGCCCTGCAGGAACCAGCTCTTGAGCTCAACAACAATCTGCACCGCCCGGGCTCCATGCCAAGGAGCTTCGGCAGAGGTGGTCCACCGAAGACGGAACTCAGCCAAGCCCGAACGACTTCGTAGGCCAGAATCCGGCTAGTGTCAAACATGTGGCTGCAGGCCCTTACCATACAGACGGTCAGATTGGAAGGCACGACCCCTGCTCCCTGATGCTCTTGGGCTAGGGCTGAGAAATGAGCCGTCACAGCTGGGTCTACGTTGCGGTCTGCCAATCCATGAAGCCAAAGGACTGGCATGCTTCGATACACCACGCTTTTCACCCCTGCTGCGGTGTCCAAGCCAGCCTCCTCGAAGCGTTCGCCTCCACGAGCAGAAGAAGCAAGGGCGATCAATCCGTGGACATCACATCGCCGTGCCGCAGCCCAGACCGCCGGGCCGCCGAACGAGAAGCCAATCAAGATCACGGGTAGTACGCCGTACCGATCCCTCATGAAAGATACCGCAGCCAGCACATCCTCAGCCGCCACTCGCAAGGAGCTCAGATGCTTCAACTTGCGCTTGGGCCAAGCCGCACCGCCCAGACAATGACGCCACGAAATTTGCAGGCTGGCACAGGTAGGACCCTCTCTTGCACAGAGCACGTCGCCGTCGAAGCTCAAGTTTGCGCCGTTGGCGAAGCTCGCACCAATCCGTGCATAGATGGAGTTCCTGGCGGCTCTGGACGTGCGCTTCGTCAAGGGCAACCCTCGGTCTGCAGCATCAATCCCTGGACCCATCCCCCCGTTGCTCCCAGGCGCCATGATCAGAATTGCTTCAGGATGCCGTTTTGGAGCATAAAGAACGCCCGGGACGGCCGAACCAGAAGACAATGGGATCTGAACATCCATCCCATGCTGCCAGATGCTGAGTCCCCCAGCCCCTCGCCTCACCGTCGGCGCCGCGGACGCGGGCCGGCAAGACCGGCAAGCCATGGCGCAAAGACATGCAGGCCAGTGGCATGCTCAAGCAGATCTGATGCAAAGCTTGTTGGACACTCTCATGTAGGAATCTCTCATTTCTCATGACCACGTAGATCGAGAGATGTCTGAGCCATCTGGCATGCTAAGGGTTTTACAAGCATTGGGACAGCTTCAAACTCTTCCACCTAGAAGCCGCTGAGACCTAATTCGGAGGTTTTTCCAGCTCCAGAGCTTGGCGCGTGATGAGTCTTGCCGAGCACCACGAATGGCTTTTTGTCGGACTTGCAGGGATAAACAAGAGCTGTTCGGCAAGACCTGCATCCTTTGTACATGCGCTCTCAGCCCCACCCACCACCTCCTTTGGTCCAACCTTTGGAGGTTGGCGGTCTGTCCGACTGTCTGCCGCCAAAACCTCAGAGCACACAGGGACTTGGGAGAAAGCCGCCCGGTCTGACGCTCACACAATTCACAGTGCTACCCATGGCCTCCACCACCTTTGCCACCGTAGTAGCCTCCTGAGATGCTCTGAAACAACAAAGAAGCACCATTTTTTTTTCAAACAAATCCAAGGGAGTCCTCCGCCTCCGCCTTTTTCCTGCGCGTAGTAGCCACCTCCTGGCTTTATCTTTTGATGATTTGTCCGACGGTAGCTGGCAGGATGAGAAACTGAGCTGACCCACCACCACCGCCGCCTTGAGCATAGAAACCACCTGGAGCGGGGATTGGAAAAGGTGTTGCCGTATTTGCCGTAGCGTCTGAGAAAGCACCTCCTCCACCACCTTGCGCGTAGTAGCCACCACCGCCTCCACCGTCTCCTCCCTTGGAGTAGTAGCCACCTCCTTCCCAAAGAAAATTAATGATCGTCTAGAACTCGCACATGAGCCTGGAGCCATGCCTCCACCACCTTGGGAGTAATAGCCACCGCCACCGCCACCACCCCCTTTTTGGGAGTAGTAGCCACCTGCGCCATGCCCATGCAACTGCTGCAGCATAGGCAGTTCACAGCCGAACCTCCTCCATCACCTTTACCTGCGGACCAGAAATTTGGAGACTTTCGAGACATCTCATGGCAGCTGACCCCTTTCCAAAGCAACATGAGCCTTGGGAGTAGTATCCGCCTCCGCCTCCGCCCTTGCCATAGTACCTGGCGCCCACTTACATAGAAGAGACACACAAAGGGATCCCCTCACTCGATCGCCATCCACAAGCATGGATCTCTCGCTGGTATAGATGCCACCGTACAGCACATGCTGCGGGCACCCACCCCCGCCGTCGCCACCTTTTCCTGCAGCCAGGGCATGCAGCACATTCCCACGTAGTCAGCAAGTGCTCACACGGTTGCACCTTTACCACCAGACTGGTAGTATCCGCCGCCACCGCCTCCCTTTTCCCCTGGAACGAGGGCATCTTGCGCTGTCATCACTGAGCAAGCAACTCAGCAAGGCTTCACGTGTAGTGCCTCGAGGGCTATCCCGAGCGTCGCCTGAGCCTGGCACATGTCCCAACTGCAGAACTGTTTGGACTCACGGAGCACGTGATCCAACTCTGAGCGCTCTGCCCATGCCCTTGCCGACCCATCTCTTCGCAGACATGGCAGCTGCATTCTGAGCCTCAAAATGCATCTGTTTGGCCAGACCCCTCCCAGTTCAAGCAAGCAGGGCTGCGGCAGACGCACCTTTGCCACCTCCGCCTAGATGGCGATGCTGCAGCTTCACAAATCAGTCATTAACGGGCTGCCGGTCCTTGATCCTTCTTTGTCAAGGCTACGTTGGCTTTGACGATGTCCTTGGCGATGTCTTCAACCGTGTAGCCTGCACAGGACGTCATGGAGATATCCGCACTGATGCAGAACGCCAAGCGAAGCGCCTTCTGGAACACCACCCCTATCAGGCACTGCACCAATGATGATGGTCTTGACCTGAGATGAGTCAGTGCCTGGAGATGCTGGACGGGCCCGATAGCAATCAGCTAAGACCCCAGCAACAGACTTCAAAGCAGTGATGGAGGAGATCTGGCAATGCACTTCAGAACTCTCTAGGGCATCAAAAATCATTTTATTCCAGCGCACGTTCTACTGCGTTGTAGTTTCCCTTGAAGCCTTCGGAGGCTCCTGGACCGTCTTCTCATCCGTAGCCAGCATGTGCCAGCTCCTTGAAACCATTTTTCTATGTCCTTTTTTGTACAGACCTCAACATGCATGTCCGTCCCAATAAGCTCTGTGCCCGATGCTAGCTGAACTCAAATGGTCACGCCAATCCATAACGGCTGAAATTGCCTTCAAGCAGGACATGCTCTGAAGATCCTAAATGCATGTTCTGCGCAACCTGCGAGATCTGCTCCATGTAAGAGTCAGCCTTCGGGGACCACAGGAAGGCCTGCAGATGAGGGAAAAACATTGGCCAACGAGATTCAGAAGCGCAAGGTGCAGACAAGGCTGGCTATGCCTGAATCGTGACATCTAAGCGTCGGGTCAGGACCTTCCGCCTCAACAGAACGTGCATTTCTCAACTTGTGCTTGACTCTCTGGCTTGCAGCAGCGGAGCCTCACGGAGTACTCTTGATTGAAAACTTCCATGATTTGGTTGACCGACTTCTCCTCCCATTCACATAAATTCAAAACGTTGTGGTAACTTTGTGGTAACGGTATGCGCTTCTGCTCTTGCATGGCCTGGTCGGGAGTCAAATTCCAGTATGGGTACAGAAGGTGATCACACCTTGTTCGGCAGCTGGTGAATCATAGATGTGGCAAATGAAAGCCATCTCCAGCCTCTTGCTGCAAACCGATGGATCCTCAGGATTCGCGGCTTTCAGATGTGAAGCCCAAAGTCCCTGTCACCTGCATGATTGAGCTGTCGGCTCCCTCAACCTTGGCCGCGATTTCATCCAGCGCCTGAAGGACTGAAAGCTGTGGAGGTGATTCTGTACCCTCTCATCATGTCCGCGCGCCTGAACTTTTTCATCAGCCGGCTCGGCCTGGACACTACCTTGCTCATGTCGCAATGCCAAAGCAAATATGACCTGAAGCTGGCTAAGAACAGGACTTTTACCTTTGTACGCCCCCTTGCCACCTCTCCTGATTTGTCGATGGCTCTCTAGCCCAAGCCCAACAAACAGCAGCTCTAAAGGCAGGCAGACTGCAGTCCTTGCTGCGTAAGCAATGAACCCAAACCTCAGCAACAACTGACATTCGCCACACCTGATATTTCATCAGGGAAGGTTATTAAAAGCCAATGGGTTGCTGGCACTTTTGCGATTTCTTCGATCACATCCTTTGCCTCACTTGTGGCCTTCGTTCATCAAGCCCAGGCACAGCCTTAACACTCGAACCCTGATGTGCCGTGGGGCCTTGTCCGACAGTTCCAAGCGGAGGTCGGTGCAGCAGTACTTCTTTGCTATTAGCCGGCAAGCCTTTGCGTGTCACGTGATGTTAGCAGCCGCATGCAGGCAACGCAGGGGTCTACCTGCAGGTCCGCCAGCAGCTCCCCAAGCAACTGGGTTCGGAAGACCGTCTCTGCCTTGGAGTTGGATGAAGTTGAACTACGGTGAGCCCAAGCTTTGTGCGCATAGCTTGAAAAACGGAAGCGAACGCTGCACGCACGCACACTCACAACCAAAAGCCTGAGTCAGCAGCTAAATTTTCAGTGGTCAGGTCTCCCTGCCGAGTCCACAACACGCTACCACCAACTCAAATTTCAGCCTTCAGGCCTCTAAGTAAAGCTCTCGCGCTCTGGCTAGGGATGCGACACCTGTACACTGGACCACATTGAGGTGAACACAACAAGAGAGCAAGATATGGCTGAGAGAAGAGCTGGATACATCAGTGACTTCTGGCAGGCTCTCGCCAGTCAGTGTTGCGATCTCCGTCCGCAGCGCATCTGCAGGCAAAGGCAGGAATGACAGCAGTTGAAGCAATCAGTTTCGCATGTAATGATCCGGCTTGTGGGGAGAAGGGTATGATGTTAATCCATTCTGCCTGGACGTTTGCTTCACAACTTCGAAAGCTCTATCTTTAATCAAGGAGCTGAGAAACACGTACTTCGCCCCTGTGCCAGATCTAGCACTGCAACTGTAGTAAGGTTTCTTTCCACGCGTTGAATGTCCTGATCGACTTACAGTCGATCGCGCAAACATGCTGTCTGAACGAACGACCAAAACCATGACAACCATCTGCCTGATTTATCCTGGGACTGAGTGGTGCAGGCATAAAGGCATTTTTTGACGTCAGAGCCGCAGCGAGAGCAGCCGGCAGTGTTGTTGTGCACCATAGACGTCTCGATCACCTGCACTGCCGGCCAGCACCTCAGAAAAGTCAATCGCAGAAACATCAAGCTCTGCGAACGGCATACAAGGATAGCATGTACACTGCACCTGTCGGGCGCAGGTGATCTTGATGGCCCAACAGGAGTCCTGGATCAAGCATTCGAGCCATGTAATACAGCACAACATCAGCTCCGCACGAAATGTCTCTTAGGGCTTGGCATCGCAAAAGACACCGAGAATGTTCTGCAGAGGAACCACTGAAGCATCCAATGCCGGACTGCTTTTGGCCATCATGTAAGACTGCCTCAGATGCAGACACGGCGAATGCAAGGTCATGGATGCTGGATGTGCAAGCAAGGAAATTCTTTTCAAGGACGCCACTCATCTGCAAACATGATGTCGTAAGTTATCTCCTCAGATAGTTGGCCAAGCAGGAGGTAGACATCTCATGTACGGCATCTCCAGACAAAACGGGCTGAGCGAACAGACGTCATCAAAGTCAAGAAGCGTTTACACCCGCGTTCTTGGAACGGACCACTGTTGCCACATCACCGAGTTTGCACGAAGCCTTGCCTCGGGCGTTTGACAGCTTACTTGACAACGCTGCTGTTGCGTGCATGTGACCTGGTGACCTGGTGCATACGAGGCACGCTGCCCTGCGGGCTTCACGGAGGATTCCCAGTCGCTGTACGCCTGATGAAGCACTTCGCTAAAAATGCTGTAACCAAATGCCCAAACTTGGTGAGTCCGCTTGAGCCTCTTCTGCCGAAGCACTAGGTGAGGTGCCCCAAGGAAGAAGAGTTGCCTCTACGTCCTCTCAAGCTGCACTGGCTTGACTGAAGCATCACCTTTCTGCCAGATGTCCTCTGTTGATCCGTCAGGGTGCCATATCCGGATCGGGAAGAGGTCGCGCCTTAGTCGTGACAGCAATACTCCTTCCCACTCATGGCCCAAGAGCAACCAACCTCTGCTACTGAGTGACAGCAGCCTGTCATCCAGCTCAAGCAAGTGATGAAGCGTGTAATCCTGAAAGAGTGTAAGTGAATCACAGCAAAGCTGCAGTCACAGGGAAGCTGAGCACCTTGCTCCGGCAATACTGCCATGGCACAGCCAGCTTTCCGTAGCTCGAGGGTCTGCTTGCAACCCCGCACTCGCCTCTTCTGCGGTGCTTGCAACCGCCTCGCGGAACTGAAGCAGGTCCAGGCCGGGCAGGCCACCAGCAATGAAACGTACCTTGAGGTCCTTTTGGCATGACAGACTGGCAACATAGTCTTCCACATCCCGCAGGATCTCTTGCCACCGGGAGATGAAGCTGGGGTCCCTGGTGCCGCAGATCGTCAGGACGGAACCCTGCCCAAATTCCAGGTCCGAAGGTGAGAAGGGAAAGGCCAAGTTCCCAGCCGTAGCTTTGCGACCCTCAAAGCCCCAGTGAAGCAGCGTTGCGCGCAGGAGGGCAAGGTGCGATTTGTTCCGCTCCGAGCTTCCGCCGGAGACTGAGATCACAAGGCCAAGCTCCTGCTCGCCTGGCTTCAGCTCGCACTCTTCCACGCCATTCCGGCCGTACACTATTGCATCCTGGCTGGTGCCGACATCTGTAGTGGGAAGTAGGTCAATGGCCACTGCACGGAAGCCGCGCACCTTTGCACCTTTGGGGACAGCATGGGACAGCACTACACAGTTGAGTGTGATGCGTGGAAAGGTGAGTCGCTGGAAAGCGCTTTGAAGCATCCTGCCTTCAAGCTTCACTGTTGGTGGAATCCTTGTCAGCTGCGTGCCCTGCACTTCCACAACACGGTCGGAAAGCTGAGTGAAGACTGCATTTTTGGTGCTCAAGACACCGCCAGGTAGACCGAAGCAATGGGGATGGCTCTTCTCGTAGAGCGTGTGGGCGGCCACGCTGAGTGTGGTAGCTCGCCTCTGCGGATTCGGGGCCCAGAAACGCGCAGTGGCAGTTGCTCCACTTCTGTCCAGCTCCGCAACCAGACAGTCACTGCCGCTTCCAGGCACCTGGGTTCTTGCTTTTTGGTTTCCAGTTTCTTGCAAATTCTCTCTGAACTCTCTGCTGAGATTCTGTCGCTATAGCTCCGCACTCCAGAACTTTGGCTGCGTGAAGTGCGGACGCTGCTGGAAAGCCACACCGCACAGGCTCGGCAGCAAAGACAGCAGGATCGTAGGCACGGCCGCACAGCCTTTGTTTGAATGATTGGAGCCCTTCTCGCTGACAGTTTCCCAGGCCCTCTTTCCAAGCCAAAGCACACTATGTCTGCGTGCTCCAGCGCTGACATTATCGGCTCAAGACCCATCTGGGCCACAATCACTGAGCCTTGCATCAGAACCCGCAACTGGTCATCAATCGAACAATATCAACCGCAGGAGTTGCTCCGACAGCCTTCAAAGGAGCTCGCGTCAATGTCAGGCATAGGGCCCAGAGAGGTCAGCCGCTGTCCGACCAACTTCCCGCTGTCCAGCTCACTTTGCACCTTGCTGGACAACTTTGTGTGAATTGGGATTCGCACGAAGCACACACTACTGAAAAAAGGGGCTGCCTCAAGAAAGTTGGCTTCTGGGGCCTGGGCCGTCGCAATTGGAACTGCCATGCCCAGCCTTTGAACTGTGATGATTGGCTTGGCCCGCTAGGCTCAGCACTTTTCACACTTTGCACTCTCTTTTGAAAAAAGGTCTCCCGGCTCTTCCAAGATCTTCCGGACTTCCCGAGCAAGTACCTCGACCTGCAGTTGCCGGCTGTGGCCCGGCGTTAATCTCAAGCCGGGCAAAAGCCAACGTCGTGCGCCTGGTTATTTGTGCCGCATCCACCAGCCGAACCCACAATTAATTTGCAGCGCTGTCCCATACTTGCCTGGCGAGCTGGAGATCGCAGCAAGCTTGCGGGAAGGTTGTCCTGCCTGCTGGTGAACACCTTTCAGCATCAGCCGCAAGTCACCTCAATGAGAATCGGTCGAGCAAAGCACGGGCATGGAGCAGTCAGCAGCTCGGGAAGTCCATCCACAACGCATGCATGCAAGGCTAACCCTGTTTGTATCTCGGCCAAGCTTCGGAGAACATGGTCCAGTGCTGTGAACGACGTCCGAGTAGCCAGATAGTAAGGTCCAGGATCCTTGGATCATGCATTTCGGCATGCCTGATGCTTCGCAGGATGAGCCACTCTTGAAAATGACAGGCCACAATCGAGCCGGCATCTGCTGCGACAAGATTGAAGGCATTCTCGCCTTTGCTTGCATTCCTAAAACTTTGAAAACTTGCCAAACGTCTCCTAAATAGTCGGGGAAGCATGCATGCCAGACTGTTGTTTCGTGCTGCTTGTCTTCAGCATCTCGTGAAAGCTTTTGGAACTCCATGAACCTCCCACACACCTTGTACCATGCTTTTCGCGACGCAGCACATTGCAACACGATTCTATTCACCCCGGATTCCGCATCAGCCAACAAGTTGTGTGGGTTTGGGTTAAACAGAATCGCTCAACATTCAACACATGTAGAAGGAACATATGCCAGGCCACAAACCCTGATGAGAACCTCGTCACCCCTAGCTTTCCTTCAGTAACCTGCAGATTCACGGCCGTGCACACGATTGTGTCCATACTGGAGATCTACACGACCACATGCAAGCTGACATGAGACTAAGGTTTGGTGGTTTTGGGGTTGTTTAGGGCTTTGTGTCTTAGGTTGCTCAGGCTTCGGCGTAGGGTTTGCGGTTTTGAGTATGTTTGGGGTTGTTAAGGTTTAGGGCTTGGGGCTGCTTAGGGAATAGGGTGTGAGGTTGTTTGTAGTTTAGGTTTTGAGGTTGTGTGGGGTTTAAGCTTTGGAGTTCTGTTTGAGGGTTTGGGGTTGTTTAGGGTCTTGGGTTTGGCTCTCTGAAACGCTCCTCTTTCCAGTCTAGGTCCTTTCAAACTGCGCGGCTGGGGTTGTTTAGGATTTGGGGTTGTATAGTGTTTTTTGTTGTATAGTGTTTAGGGTTTGGGGTCTATTGTTTGGATCCTTTTGGGTTTACGACTTGGGGCCGTTTACTGTGTACAGTTTGGGGCACGCAAAAGAGCGACGCTCTGCACGCTAGCGAATCCTGCCACGCTCAGGGTCCAGTGTTTGGGTTTTTTTCAGTTACGTTTGGGGCGGTTTAACGTTGGAAAGAAAATCCCTGCGATGGGCGAGGAACCAACCAACCGGAGCCCCGACTGACCAATTGACCAACTACCTGGCCGACCAACTGCCTGCATGACCAAGCGATGTTGACGACTAACCGGCTGCCACTTGTCCTGTGGTTGGCCATGGACCTCGAACAACACTAAAACAACAAGTGCACCCAGCTGTAGGGTCGTGACTGTATGGGAAGTCAGCTGATGCTATTACATCGGAAACAGAGGCAACCTGAAATCAAGGGCACCTACAAAGCATCACAACACCTGACAAGAGATCACGATGCTGACTTCACTTGCTTACCTTAGAAGCAACGCAAGGAGCTGATTGCTCTTCGCTGCAGTGATCATGGCATGTCGGAAAACTTGCACTAGCTCCCTTCGCAAAATTTGTGGCAAACAGACAGGACAGCTCTCAACCATACGGACTCTTCTGCCACAGTTACCTTGCGGTTGACAAGCTATTCTTTCTCATCCTTGTTCCTGCTCTGCGCATTTATCCTGCCCATGTGCGGCCAGGTGCGCCACGACTTCGAAGCAGAACCAAGTCCCTTCCTACTGGCGTGCTATCTAAATGTGGCTGCGCCGTCCCGTGACACTTCCCTGTGACCATCCGCCCGTGCCTGACAGTCACCGCCATGCAGTCGCACCAGACGACCAGCCGCCTCGTGCCGGCCCTATGCGCGTGGAGCCACAATCAGAAAAGTGCTTGCCTTTCGACGCTTCGTTCGCCACGCCCCGCTGAAAGTAGGCCCCCGTGCCACCCACCAAGCCCGCTCATGCCCCTATCCGAGCGTACTGAAGCCGTTACTCAACACCGCAAATGCACAGTGCTGCAAAATTGTGTTTCTCGTATCTTTTGTGCAGAGGGTGACAAAATTGCGTTCCCTACATGTACCGGCCAGCTCTGCTCCTTCGCTCAGTTCGACATGTGCTCAGCCGCGCATGTCTGCAATGCTGGCTGGCTAACATGGCCTGAACACTGCAAGGCCAGGTAGTTAGAATCAGAAGCCACGCGGACGGGCCCTTGCTAGGGAGTCGTGTCAGCTGCCATTCCACTTGGAAATCACATGTCAGCATATGTCAGCCATCAACGAATGCGGTGCTTCATCTCTGGTATTCATGTCGCTTCTGAGCTCCACACGAATGGCAACTTCAAAAGAGGCCTGCAGGGACACATGCATGAGTGGCCAATATGGCCCGACGCGCTCAGGTCTAGCATAGCCAAGCGGCTTCAGGAAATCCGTATCCCAAGATGGCAGTCGGAGCCAGAATTCTGAACGTATTGCCGGCATTTGTAGAACGACGAAAGCCGCCCGTGGCACAGATCCTGGCCTTAGGATTGACCCCTGGCAACACGGGCTTGACGCTTTAAAACTCATCAAAGGCACGGAAAACCGGTCAAAATGGTGTCCAACTCGCACTCGCGCATTCAGCCGCAACATTTGCCGCGAGTCAGAGGATCTACGTGTGCATGCTCGGTTTGGTGTTGCTGAGGACCAAGGATGTGAAAATGTTGCGAAGACACGTGGATGTCTGAGCGGATGCGAAACGTCAGTCCGAGCGAAGAAAGCCAGCTGCTACAGCACAAAACAAGGATGCTCGGACTGTGACTTGTTGCTCGTCTAAGCAAGCACGCCCTGCGAAAGCCAGCCTGTAAGATCAAAGAAGGTAGTGTCGTTGCCTTCGGAAAGGTTGGACTTTGACTGATGACAGAATACATGCGAGAAGGCAGCCCTCTAAGCAGCGTGCAGAGCATAATTGTCTCATGCGGCTGCCATGTCTCGACACTTCTACCGTTGACCTCGAAAGTGATATCCAGACCAAGCTGTTCAATTGTCTTGCCTGTGACCCGTCCAAGCCCCGGACTGTTTTAAAGCAAGCGCTGAAGGCATCAAACAATTCCTGTAACAAATCCAGCTCATCGTGAGAAGCCATAACCAAAAGCTCCATGGTGATGCCTGCTGTGCGGCTTCAAGCTTTTTGTGACCCTCGATGGCGAGCACCGCCATTGCCTGCAGATAGCAAGATCACATGCTTCCAAAGTTATTGCCCAATGCTGGTCCTGGGGAAGAGGCTCTACCCTTGCAGCGACAAGGGAGTCCCAGGCCCGGTTTCGAGCCACAAAGCTTGGAGAACGACTTTCCACTGTAGCATTCCTTGCATGCAAAATGGTTGCTTTCTGGCGTGCAGTCTTGTCACGTTCCGTCGCCTTTATTTGAGAAATCAAGTCTAAATGGGTTGTCAAGCAGCCAGGTTTCGGCCGCCAACAGGTTCGCTCAAGCCATCATTGCTGAGAGACTCAGCATCTTATGTACAATCTGAGCGGCTAGATTAACTTATGCACATGGTGTTTCCTGCGAGAAAGAGCCTGCTCGGCTCACGTTCTGGCTGGTTGTCCGGCTAGGCTGCATGCTACCCGAGGCACTCGGCAGCAAGCTATTGAGCATGCTCGCCCGGCCGGCTGCTCCGCTGCGGCGGTCCGTCATGAACTTGACCTGCTGCATGGCGGCGAGGCGGTTGAAGGCAAGAAAAAGACAGGATGACAGATATCAAGAAGCGAGAAACAACAAGACTGTAGGAGACAGATCAAGAAGCGCAAAGAAAGAAACTCCCTAAACAAGAAGCCTGATGTTTAACATTATTTACCAGAACACAGAATGCAAAGGTGAGGCGTGCAGACTGGCCCAAATTCGGCTGCAACAATGACATCATGAGTATCATCATGATAAAATAATCAATGTTGAAATACATGAAATGGGAAACGAATGGCCTCCTTGGAATTCCATCACCGAAACAGGCAATCCATCCATGCGTCCTGAAATCCTGAACCTGAAAACTCGTGAACCAAACCTCAAGCAGAAGTCAAGTAGGAATATGATCCGAGGTAGACCGACCATTGAATCCTGGCTGGTTTCATGGGGGGAAGTCCATGGTAGCGTAGGCAAGTCTAATGAGGAAGCTGTATCGGAGCAGCAGCCCTAGGGAGAGGACTGTAGAGGCCAACAGTAAAAACGAATGAAGCAAGCAGGAAAGCATGGATCAAATGGGAACTCCCTGACAAATGCCTTTCGACATGGTTGTGGAGATTGCTCCATACCAGGGTCTCGCGCCATGATGGTTCATCTTTCTTACCGTCGAGCACGGCGTCTTCTGGGTCAAGGCACCTGCCCTGGCCCTGCTCTGCCACATCCCGGTTCGTTTGAGCGTGAACCAGCTTGCGGGCCAGGATTTCAAGTCCAGGGTATCCGGGCCAAGCGTGGTCTCTAAGCGCAACTGCTCACAGCTCCTGAGGTCTGTAGTATTGTCAGGCCTTCGTGCTTACTCAAGGACTTGAAATCCACGGCAGCCAGTCGTTTGATCGCTTTATTGTAACAGTAAACGAACCAATTTCGTGTATGAATGCGGAAATGAACACGGACAGGGACACGTGGAGTTTTTACGGTAGGACATGCAGCTACTCCAGACTAATCTTAGCTTCTTGTTGGCTGCTTCTGCGAGGGTGCTTTTATGCGGTGCCACAAGAATCCTCCAAAGATGTGATAGCCTCTAGGTACTTAGTTTGCATTGAGGTCAAAACGCGCGCGCATCCACTTCTGGCGACTTTCAGATTACCTGATGGATGCCTCCGAAAAGCGGTACGTGGCGTGAATAGAAAAATGCCGCCTGGTTTTTTTCTAGACAAATCGTCAAGAACTGAATCAGCTCATTTGAAATCTCATCCGAGCACACGGACCGAGGTTTTTGAGTCTTTGCAGAATATTGGCGTACACATGTTCTCTTATTGTTCCAGCATTGCGGAGCTTGGCCAGCTTGTGGATAAGAACGCCGCCAACCGACAACTCTTAGCGAAGAATGTCTGTCACAGCTCTATACGCTTTACCAGCATGAATCTCTGCAATTCCGTGTGGTCGGTGTCGGGGCAAATTTCTCACACTGGTATCGCGAAGCGCCAAGCTGGTGAGATTATCTACCCTGACGTCATGTTGGTATACTCCATGCATTGACAGCATCGCCATATGGGTCAGCGATGTTGTATAGGCCTGTCCCTCTCGGTCTGCGAGTGCTTCACCCAAGGCATCGCAGTTTGTGGCGACGGTATGCATCTTGATTTTTTTGAATCTGAGTATAAAATCGACTGGACAGTCTCTGTGGAACCAAGGCGACCTCCAGGTTAGTATGGAGGAGCAGAGGCAATGACGTATTTGGACCATAGTTACAACGATGCAACGCCGTTCTAAGCAAAACCTTCTTAAACAAGCTGACTCTGATCTTTGGCCTCGGCAACAAGCAGATACAGAAATCCTATGAGCAATCTATGAACGTTCAGGCAAGGCGACTAGACAGGCGAGAAGCAACTGCTTGTGCTGCTCACGCCATGTGTCTGCTTGCTTCCTCCCCATTGCGAAATTTGCTGGTGGAGCCCAATGTGCAGAGCTCTCGGCGAACACTAGTAACAAGAATCATAGTAATAATAATGGTACTAACCCTACTAACAATAATCGTAATAGCAGGAATGCTACTAACAAGAATAATCAGAAGACTAGCATTAAAAACAATAGTGATAAGAGTAATCACTTGAGGCGTGTCTCCTAGCCAGTCTCCAGTTAAGAAGGGCTGGCGGCTTTTATGTTTGATGGAGCTTCAAATCAGCACATTGAAACTTCTGCGCATGTAGCGGTAGCAAGAAAAGGAACGTGCACCGCATGGGCAGAATTCTTACCTCAAATTGCTTGGCCTTGATCATCGCAGAGGAGCGCCGCCTATACATTGCCCTGAGCAATGTCACACATACACACACACACGAACAATGCCCGCATCGGCTCATGAAGCAAGCTCCGTCAATGACTGGGCCGCACGCTGCTTGCCGATCTCAGACCGCCTCTTCTTGACATCCGCAGCCTGCAAACCGTCTGTCTGCAAAGAGTTAAAATTGGCGCACATGCACTTCAACTGGTACTCTGAGCCACTCGCGTCAAGGTGAAGACCCAGGCGCTTCGAGGCTTTCAGCAAGGACAGAACCCTCAAGGCTGCTGCTGCTGGGAAGCAAAATGCAAGACGAGCTTTGAGGCCACTGCGATGACAGCTTTGATCCCTGCGGCATGCCCAGTCCCTCCAAGGAGCCTGGAACAGCGGCCACCGTGCTGTGTCAATACACATGCCTTGCAGGTGCCGATGCCACCTTCTGAGCACTAATGTAAGCCACGAGGACAGCCCAAGGTAACGTTTATATTAAGCAGCAAAAGCTTGGTTTTGTGGATTTCCAAGGCAGGCGCCTGCAGCAATCTTGATGGCACTCAAGGCCTCAGAGCTGCCAGAGCTAGCCACAGTTCAGCTTCTCTGTGCTCCAAAGCGAGCAGAAGCAGAGTGGCACACTGACGCGCGGATGTCGGCAGTTCCGAATGCCTTTCACTTCAACCATCTGCGCTTGAACCCCAAGCAGAAATGTGCACATACTGGAAAAAACATGTTGGGTCCGCCATCTTCAAGGCTTTCTGAAATTTGCTCGCCACTGTGGTCGTTGGTGGGGCGCTCGAGCTTCTCCTCCTTTTAGAGCACTCGAGGCATCCAGGAAACTCTCAGGGAAACTCTCAGGCCTGGCCTGGAGGTACCGGGTCGGAGGTCCTGAGAATGAACTGAAAATAAACTCAGAACTTCTGCCAGGCGCACAGCAGCTGAAAGCCCTGCCTTCTCAGAACCTCTCAGCTCGGCCAGTTCTCTCGCCCTCATATTGCGACTCCAGGCGGCATCAGGAATCTCATCGGAAGCCTAGCTTTTGCGGAACAGCTAACTGCGCTCATCCCGGTCAAGGCAGACAATCTGGCCTGCAGTGCTTCCTCCAGGTGCGTCCATGACCTGCAACTCATGGCTGCAAAGTTCCTCGAAAGCCTTTGAGTTGGACCAGCTTTGCCAAAACCCTGGCAGAATCTAGCGTCTGGAGCCAAAGATCCCTTTTTGTCTATTGCGGGCCGTTGCACTTACACAACCAACCCAAAAACCCTACTTAAGGTAGTACACTGCTCCACGCATCTCAAAGAGAATAAATCACTGTCAGTGCCTTCTCTTTGCCTCCCACTCTTCGACACCATTTGCCTGAAGCCGATCGTAGGCCCAATCCAAGCGTGAGGATCAAGGCTGACATTCCCTACTGCTGCCTGTATGGCCAGCTGGTCAAGCGAGGCTTCCGAAGCTCCACTTGGTTGGAGCCCTGGCTGCGCAATCACAGAAGATTCAAAACTGATGAACACATCCACAAGCTCGCCCGCGCTGCTGTTCCTTAGGCCTTCGAGCATGTCAGACAGGAACTGCAGGTACTTAGCCAGGAAAGGACGCCCGACACAGTTGGCCCTGAAATTTCGCTACTTCTCGAAGAGTCTGAGATCCGCACTCTCTGGTGCAGTGGGACCACCAAGTTCGGATTGCGGTACATGGCCTCAGACAGCTGTTCATCTCAGTTGGCGTCAAAGTAGAAAGCCCTTATGGCGTGGACCGCGAGAAGGCAAACTTCTTGAAAATCTTGAAAATGTAGTGCCTGCTGCTTTTCAGCAGGCCTTGGTATCGAAGAGCTACAGCTAGAACATGTGTCCCTGCTGCATGACACTGATGCTAACTGGGTTGAACACGCGACACGCAACTCTATCCAGGACGACGCAGAGCCCTTCGAACAAAGCAACAATGCAAGCTGAAGTACTCTTTGGCATGCTCGTTGACCCGCCTCAATCCTTGGCGGCACGGAGGCATTCCGCTTCCGCTTGTGACTCCGTTGTGTGCGTCTTACCTCCGCCACTTCATGGAATCTCCCTCCGTCCCTGTGCTCTGGGACGAG
This sequence comes from Symbiodinium pilosum, assembly GCA_905231905.1. Classification (NCBI taxonomy): domain Eukaryota; class Dinophyceae; order Suessiales; family Symbiodiniaceae; genus Symbiodinium; species Symbiodinium pilosum. The sequence continues at coordinate 109,892 of CAJNIZ010044715.1, forward strand.
CCCACCTCAGCCTGCCCGCGAAAGCAGAAGTTCGCATGGACAGGTTGAAAATGGCGCCGGCTGATCAGCTTGCGGTACAGGTCCCTGTCAGCTCTGCCACAATACGAGGCATTCCAACACAAAGTAAAGGAAGCCTGGTAGTGTTGGCGGTGAGCGCAGCACCTAAAGGTCGGTACGTTACTGCAACCGATTTTGGGACATCAAATGGACGGGACCAAGCCTAGGAGGGCTGCATCGGAGAACAGGCAAATCAACGAGTCCTGCCAAACATGTTGCCACAACTTGCGGCAGCTGCGGCTAGGGGATATTAGTGGTGCAAGCCTTCCACGTTTGACAGAACTCTGGGGACGGCATCTGCTTCAATGAATTTCTACACACCATTAGAATTACGAACTTGAGTCACGCTACTGCTGACATATTGCTGATGCATGTCCTCGCCCATCTGTAGCCGCACCTCCAGCTAGCCGCTAGCCCAACCAAGTGCCGCGCCCACTCGTAGTTGTCGCAAGCCCGGCCTCGCGCCGCGGCGCCATCACGCCATGATCAGCATACCTCAATGCTGGATTATGCTGGGTTATATGCTTGTTGGACCGCCTCTCCAACCCCGGTGAAATTGAGGCCTTCACAGGGCAAACACGATGCCCAAAAACGGCTCCCATTCTTCCTGTAGAGATCTCACCTTGACCGCAGAGTGTAGCCGCAGAGCGGCTCTGTTTAAGACACGCCATCGCCCTCGCCTCTTGTATGTGCGACGACTCAGTGAACTCCTCCTGCGCGTCCAACCTGCAATCCGAGGAAACACATGACGGGACAACACCAAAGCACATCCAAGGGGCAGACGGGACTTTCTGCAAATGGCTGCCTATGACTTCTTTCAGCGACCTTACGTCTGGGACGATGATTGCAGAGAACTGATCTCCTGCTCTGCCAAATCCAAGCTGCCTTGTCAAAGAAACTGCGAATGCGCCGGACTGTAGCGCCTTCTCCTGCCAACAGCAGCCCCAAGACCGATTCATCTGAAGGTTAAACTTTGCCCGCCCCCGGTCCTCGCGATGCACACACACTCGCAGCAAGAACCGAATGAAACCTGACCTTGAGCGAAGCAATGGTGAAGGACGAACGCTTCACCAGTCGCTTCAGGGTAGACAGCTGAACGTGGGCAACCCAGGATCTTGTTTTCTCTTTGCCGAGCGCAGTCAGATCGTGCTGTGAAGCGATCACATGGTAGAGGCGGCGCGGCGCTTTCCACTGGCGCCTGCTTCCCCACCTCGTAGCAGCATGTATCATGCCTCCGTGAAGATCTGAAGGTCCTGACCACGAAGGAAGAAGTTGGTCAAGTTCTGTCGTTTCCGAATAACACTCAAGTAACTACTTGCTTTGCAGCGTCCTGCCATGCTGCTCGGCTACCTCTGTACTGCCTGGCCAATTGGAAAGCTCTAGCTCGTGGAAGGCTCCAGACACAATGCACCCTTCCACTCGCAAATTACAAAGTCTGCAACTGTCAACTCCTAGTACCAAGCAGAAAATGGTCAGAGGTGCCTTAGCGAGGGTATTGAAATCCTTGATGCACACATCGAGAGCGTTGGAGGCCTCCTTCATATACCTAAACCAGGAGCACCCTAGGCATCCTCTGCGGGTTAGACCCGGTGAGGGACCGAACTCAGAGGAGCCATCTCAAAGCCCAGTGACTTCCTGAAACTTTCCGGCCCGCCGTTGATGGCAAATATTGTGCAATAAGCCTTGCCAGGGAAGCGGCATTAGATAATGCAGCAATGAAGGTCTTCCCGGGCCTGGTAGTCCAGCTGCGAGACATGCTGAAGGACATCCTTTGCGAGCGGAATTTGAGAAACAGCCACTGCACCAACCTGCCCACCTCAAGGTCTGGAAGATCCGGTGGATCCTCGGAGTAAACCTCCATCAACGCATCCTGACGCGCTGCCCCATGCACGGGTTGTCTAGTGCATCAAGCACTCCTTGATCTTGAACAGAGGTGAGACCGTGCCCACGGTTCCAGCAACGCGTCGGATGTAGTCGCCATCGCAATCAACGCCTAAGAATATCTCCCTACATACCTTTGACATCCTTTGACAATTGCTACAACAAAAACAGCACCCACCACCGCCGCGGTCTGCCGCCTCCGTCACCACCACCTCCACCCCACCTCCAGGAGTAGTGGGTCGAGTGAGTATTGTCTTGCATCCAGTGGTCCAGTAGCTAAACCCAGAAGTAGCACTCTCTGCATGTCGTGGGACGTTCACGTTCGGTGGGAGGGCAAGGCAGAGTCAGGGTGGCGAGATGGCAAGGGAGGTGTTGGCTTCCATCGAAAAGCAGGACTTTCCTCATATTTTGCTACGGTTGTAGGACAATGAGTCAGCATTCACGGAAAGGCGTCTTGGGACGGTGGCAGGGCAACAGACAAGGGGTCAGTGCCCATCCAAGCCAAAGCAAAGGCTATGTTTTGTACATATTGGAATGCTTTGGGATCGGCGTCAGTTGGGGCTTTGGGATTGTTAGGGTTGAATGTGTTGGGGATATGTTTTTTCGGGCTAGGTGTTTTTTGTTATGCTGCCAGTGTTTTTTCTTATGCTCCGGGCTGGGTGCCCGGTTTTAGGCTCGTGGTTTTTTCTGTTATGCGGAAATGTTTGGTTTTTGTAGTCTTCCATTTCTCAATGTGCTTGGTTTTATGCCGACCGTGTTTTTTCTTATGCGGCCCGCCCGACCCCCCGCAAAGCATCAGCATTGTTTTCATGCTCACACTATGCATGGAGAACGTGATTGGACGCGTCTGCAAACTTTGTACATGTACTCGCCCTGGCGATCCGGGGACAACAGGCACTGACGCGATGGCCTTCACATGCCATGACATGTTCCTGGAAGTACCTCTT
>CAJNIZ010044715.1:112876-135982 GCA_905231905.1 Symbiodinium pilosum
GGTGTCGTGGTGTGGTGGTGTGGTGTGGTGTGGTGTGGTGGTGTGGTGGTGTGGTGGCGCGGTGGCGCGGTGGTGTGGTGGTGTGGTGGCGTGGTGGCGCGGTGGGGGTGTTGGGGTGTGGTGGTGTCGCGGTGTCATGGTGTGATGGCGCGGTGGGGCGGTGGGGTGGAGGTGTGGTGGTGTGGTGGTGTGGTGGTGCGATGGTGTGGTGGTGCGGGGGTGTGGTGGTGCGGCGGCGCGGTGGCGCGGTGGTGTGGCGGTGTGGTGGCGTGGTGGCGCAGTGGGGGTGTAGGGGTGTGGTGTGTCGTGGCGTCATGGTGTGATGGTGCGGTGGGGTGGTGGGGTGGAGGTGTGGTGGTGTGGTGGTGCGATGGTGTGGTTGTGGTGTCGTGTCGTGGTGTGGCGGTGTGGCTTCCTTGAGGCTCAAGGATGCCAGTCTTGACCAGCAGCGATGTCAGCTCTTTCCCTTCCTTGCAATGAAGAATTGCAACCAGGTTCTGAGCGAGATCCTGCAAAAACAAGATGTTACTTCCTTGCAGTCAGGCCCGTACGCTAATCCCAACAATTTAAGCTCACGATACCAAAGATTCCAGTAACTCATGCCGACTAAATTCATAGTAGCAAGGTTTAGGGTTTAAGGTCTGAGGCCTCAATTTAAAGTATGGGGTCAGAATCTAACTGTAGTTCCGAACAAACAGCCCAAGCATAAAGAAAAGCACCCTCAGCATCTAGAAAAACACCCTCAGCATAACGAAAGGCCATGGCGGCCTGGAATCAACAACACAGCAGCATAAAAATACACACACCCAGCGTAAATACAGAAACCACAGCATAAACTCAAGAACCATGCCAGCCCTGGAAGCATGAAATGAACGAACTACCTAAAAACAAATGGCCGAGCATAAGGGAAAACACCTTCAGCATAAGAAGAACTACGCAGCCCCATTTTTTCTTACATCCCTGTTGGGTTTATTTATTTCTTAGGGCTTGGAGCAAATGAGGGCTTGGGATTCGCGGTTTGGTGTTCATTGAAGATTGAAGTTGCTTAGGGTTGTTTAGGATTTGGGGTTTGCAGTCGTTTGGATTTGGGGTTTGCAGTTGTGAAAGATCTGCCATCTGTTCATTGGACCTTCCGGCTGTCTAGGGTTGATTAGGGATACGGGTTTAGGATTCGGGGGGGTTGGTGTTATTGGGAGTGGTTTAGGGATGGCTTGCAGTTTGGTGTTCAATGGTTAGGCTATAGCCTTCGGGATTGTGTTAAGTTGAGTTGGTTTTCAAGGTCTAGGGTTCAGGGTTGAAGAGGGCCTAGGGCTTGGGAATCATTGATGTATGGGCTTAGAACTGTTTGGAGAACGATCATATTATCTGTATCCCTCAACGAACACAGGTGTGGTGCTTCAAGATGGACAGCACATGCTTGACCATAAGTGCGATGCTCAACAGTGAAATCATTGTACCCTCGACCCTGCCCAACCACCATCACCACCACAACTACCAACACCGTCACCAAGCCCAGACAACCAAGAACCTAGCAACAAACGAGAACAACGCCCGCATCGGCGGCGGCAGCAGCAACAGCAGAAACGAAGACGCAATAGAACAGCAGCTGCAGCAGCAGCAGCCGCAATGAGGACCGCCAAGACCATGCTCGCCACTACTGTGCCGCCAACCACATCTCAGAGAAAAAGAACTACACACCTCCCGCCCAAAAAAAACAACGAGCCTTGTGTTCAAAGAACCAACCCGCAAGGTCAACAGCGGGGCACAATACTCAGAAGCCCTGACAGTCGCGTGCGGAAAAACTTTGAACCGAACCTTTGGTTTCTGGAAGCCTGCCGAATCTCGATCCCCGACTTATCTCGCTGCATTGATGCATCTCCTCCCTAGCAGGCCATGCTGATGCGAATCCATGTCGACCCTCCCCTCTCTCCTCAACCAAGCCCTCTGAAATGGACCTAGATTGCCGCTCCGTCGACCTTACTCCCCGCCCTCTCCTGCTTCTCTGTCCACCGCATCCGTGCGCTCCACTTCCCCATGGACAGCGAAATTTCCGCAACATCTTCGACACTTTGCCCCAAACCTCGCCCCCCTCACGGTGAAGACGTATATCAAGAAAGACAATACCAAGGACAGCACGAATGAAGGCGGGAACAGCACACGAAAATGCAACAGACGCAAAAGCGATGAACCAAGCGGAAGGGGAGAGAAGACCCATCACAAGCAACCCTGCTTCATCCAGGCAGCGCGTCCAACACTCGTCCTCCCTCAATTTGTCCAGCGCTCTCTTGCTAGCCACAATCTGATCCGCTGCGCCTGGTGACGTTCCATCAGCTTATCAACATCACTATAGAAGATTATAGGGTCACTAGAGTCTAGAAGTCTAGAGAGCGCCACAGCACTGCCAGAACCTGGCCTGATGCCAAGGCCGGCTTGGCTGGAGCCAAGCCCAAGGCCAGTGCAAGTGTACGCCTGCAGATAACGCAACTTGCAGTCAGCAAAGTGTCCCAAGACTCTCACTGGTTGAAGCTCTTCAAGCCTTGTGACTCGCTCAGCTGGCGTAGGGTGAGAGCCCTATCACATGTGTTGCATTGAAGCAACATCCGCAGACATGTTTTAGGAACTTGTACTTAAAACCAGCCTCGGTTGTGACGCCAGTCGTAAACGCATTGGGCAGGGAGAGTCTGCGAAAGGAAGCAAACTTCTTGGGATTCTAAGGCCCAAGTACGTGAGGCAGCCCTGTCCGTCCTTGTCAGCGTCAGCATAGCAAGCATGGCAAGCACAGTCCAAACGCCTCGGAAGCTGCGGCAATCTCACATGGCTGCATATGGCCATCTGCTACCCTTGATGATCCGGGTTGCCATGGCCGCCAAGGTGTCGAGCCACTGCCAGCCGACTCTGGCGTCTACATGGCGGCACAGCTTGCAAACTTTGCAGCGATACCATGGCTTCTGTACAGCTCAAGCTTGGCTTGGGCCAACGCAGCCAGGTTTCGGACTCAATGCTTAACTTCTTTGTCACTCCACGCCTATGCCTACACAGCTGCAGCTCGAGCGTCACACACACCGAGGCTTGATTCCAGCCAGCTGCGGTCTTTGACTTGATTGCGATGCCTGGGGAGCTGCTGCAAGCATGGCGACTTCAGCACGAACACATCAGCAAATAAGCGCAGCACCCGTTGGAGTTCGGAGAAAGCTGCAGCCTAAACCACCCCCAGCTTTGCTTAGTCATTGTTGCTTTGATGTCAGCAGGCTGCTTGCAAGAGGCATAAACGGACTTGGCGACGAATCGTCCACATCCAGAGCCTCAAGAAGCAAAAAAAAAATGAGCACAGCAATTTCGATGTCAAACTGCACAGGGCTCAGAAGTACAACCCCTCGCTGGCCTGGGGATCCAGTGGCTCTGCGCGGAGCACCTGCATGTGCAAAGTCCAGGACAGTAAGTCTTTTTCCGCACTGGCGGTCATCTGGAAGGTTGGCACTTCATGCCACCATGCCAACTGAGCTTGAAACTATGCACTGGTCCGATGTCTCAGGACTTTGGGGGAGTGCAATTACAAGAACATGGAAAGGCTTCAAAATCTGCCGAAGCCAGTAGAGCAATGGTGGCATGGTGGCCTGGGGTGCGTTGATCCCCTCCGCTAAGCGATGTCTTTTTGATAGATTGCAAGAACATGGAACACGAAGTTGTCACTGGATTCACTTTCCTTCTTCTCTGTCCCGCCAGCTTGCCCTTAGGATCCCTTAGGCGGCAGTGAAAGTGAGAAAGAACGCCAAAAAACTTTCTGGGTCTGGACTGTCGACAAAAGCCACAGTTGATCAACACAGGCAACAATCAAGTTGAATGGCGTTGTCCAGGAAGGCTCGCAGCCATCCACCCTCCACCCTCCACACAGGCCCGGGGATATCAGTGTCTCGTGCGCGCACAGCCTCTCTGTCACACCTCTCAGTCACGGCCACTCGGGGGGACTCCGGTCCGAGCAGTTGGAGGCTTCAAAGTCTGTGCTCAGGATCAGATCGCCGACGCAAAAAGCTTGATGGACGTTCGGGGGTCTACACAGTGGTGCAAATTTAAGATTTTGGTTTCATGGTTACGTTGTAACATTTGGACATGAGGTCTCGGATTGTGCAGCCTGGGCCATGCCTCCTGGAAAATCTTCTGCGCAGCATCCACAGGCAGAAAGAGGCAAGGACAGTACCTTAGATTGGCTGTTGCCTCAACATGTCTCAAGTGCTCCAGACTACAAGCAAGCTTGGGAGTAGACAACAAAAACATCAGGTCTCTTAAAGCTCGCGCAATTGCCTAACCCAGGTCGTCAGGTTTGCCATTGTGGCGTTAATCTTGCCGGAACATTAGGCATTGAAGCGGAAAAAACAAGGAGGAAGCCCAGGAACAAGAAGCCCAGAGGTCCACAGAGAAGATGGAGCAAAGAAGACAGCAGGCTGGAAAATGCACGAAATCACCCCACTCCGCTGTAGAGAAGATACTCACACCACTTGGGCACGTTCCATATCACCCAGGGATGCATGTATGATCTCACCCTGGCTCGCAAAACTCTCCACGCTGCAAGTACAATCGTTCTGGGGCTGTTACAAGCGTGCCTCTCGGTAAAGCTGGGCCATGCCACTCCAACACACCTGATGAAAGGCTGCTTCGAATCACGCGCGTCACTACTTCTGATTGTTTGCTGATCCCATGAGCAGTTTTGCCAAACCCATCAGCAAAGTGGTCCAGATGCACCAGAATGAAGCTGCTGACTGCAATCCCAGACGTAAGCTGCGAGATACAAACTGCAAGATTCAAAAAGGTTGAGACAAAGAAAACCATGCTGCCAGCAGCCGCTAGGTCAGACCTGAACCGTTCCTATCTTTCCTACGAGATCTATGTACAGTCGCTCAGTGCCACTTTAAGCACCAGCTTCAGCACCGCAGCATTTACGGTTTACGGGCCGATCTCAGGGCCGCCGGGCCACGGCACTCCTGATGCTCCAAGTATTCTGCTCATGCTCACATCCGACGGCGGCAGCCATGTGCATCGACACGCAAAACGCATCTCCTCCACTCGTCGGCCTGTGATGAGGAGCGGCACAGAAAGAAGTTCGCAGCCTCAGATGCTCGGAGTCGACCCTTGCGGACGTGTCTCACAATCAGAAGTCCGACATGTCAAAAGCTCGTGGCTAAGAGATCTACAGCGAATCTACCAGGAACCTTGGCCAGCGTGGCTTCCACGATGCAATCCACACATAGCACAAACTTTGAGGCCGCCGTTTGAAAGGAAGGTTGCAGGGCACTAAGAACCCACAAAAAATGCTGCGCTAATGTACTGACACGCGGCCCACTGAAGAAGACGCCGAAAAGACCGTGATTCTCTGGGTTCACAACCACCTGCGTATACTGGATGCTCTTCAACTATTGCCAGGCAGCACTTGCTTGCTGCTCTAAGATGCACACAAGGCCGTGCCAGAAGCCATAAGACACCTCTGGATGAATTCTTGAGCAAGCTTGCGACATCTTGCGACTCAAGATGAATCCGGTTGCTGACGTGCAAGCAGGTAGCCCCCACTCCGGTCCCGATTTTCAGACCAGTGACAACCTCGGATCGTTCTGCTCATGATTCTGTATGATGGAAAGTGCACCACAGGGACAAGTCCACAAGCCGAGGAACGAGATCCAACCGTTGCACCCCGTAGTACAGCAGGAGCATGGAAAAGTAACACAACTTCAGCGCGCCAATGAGGGCAGGATCGCCAGTCTCGGCAAAAAGCTCAGACGAGGGATCCGCTGCGCTTGACTCAATTCGCAACGCCTGGAAGTCCGGCATGGCATAGTTGGGAATCGCGGCGCATCCGCCAAGCAAGGCACCTCCAGCAACACCTCAGTCACTCAGTCATCAGCGCGGGCCATGCTGTCATCCATGCCCCAGCCATGCCCAAAGCCATGCCCCCAGCCTGCAAGGCCCCAGGCCAGACCAGATCCAAATGCGCCCACGGATTTAAGAAGCAGCCATCGGAGCCTTGCAGCATCTTGCAGCACCGGTGTCAAATGCCACCAATGTAGGATACTCAAACCATGAGACCGCGCAGCACACCATGGCATGCCGCATGCCTCCAATAAGCTCGTCGTGCAGGGGTGTAACGCCATCTGATTGCTTGCGGCTTGGAATTGTTGCCTCAATGCCGAAGCTTTGGTGTTCAGACATCAGTCCCGCCGAGATTAGCCGAGGTTCTGTGAATTCCAAGACCGGAGAGCACATTTCTCAAATCCTTCGCCGCCACCAATGGATTCTGCGAACAAGCTGTCTGCACGTCCTGCATTAGGCAAAAACACTGCAAAAGTCTCTGAAAATGGGATGGCCTGCTGCAGGACCTCTTGCGGAACTGGAAGCAGCGCAGCAAGGAGCCCTATCACCGAGCTCGTAGGTACTGTCGGTACCTTTCGAGGCATGTTTGAAGGTGAAGGGTCACTGAACTCGCAGCCGAGCTCTGAGAATGAGCTGGAAGCACAAGGATCAGAAACGCCTACAGCCTACTCATTGCAATTGCCTCAAGCCACAAACAGCCCTACAAGTGGATGGCCATTGACACCACGCTCGCCAAGCCACTTCTGTCTCAAGGCCATCCAGACGCTGCAAACCTCGAACCAGCTCCTGCATGAAAAGCTGCCTGCATGCATCATGTCTGACCTCTCTGTTTCACATTTATCCGAGCTGCTTCCTGCCTCGGGGGTCACCGACGCCAGCCACTTTTGGTCCAGCGGAGCTGAAAGCTCAGCGAAGCTGGCTCGGCAAAGCGGGCACTTGCCTTAGCTTAAACACAGCTGCTGGAGCTGGAATCTCTTCATGTTAGCCTTCCAGACAAATGCTCTGCCGTGCTGTGCAGTCATCCCTCCCATTAAGAAGTTGTGATGCGCTGGTTGCTGCAAAGAAATGATCAGCAGACCCATCATGACCCCCAAAACCTGGACGACCCACGAAACCCGGACGATGCCTCATTACACAAAACTGACGTTGAGAACAGCCACGCGGTCGAAGCTTTGCAGCACATTCGGTGTGTATGAAGTGAGGGCAGGCCTTCAGAGGCAGGTGAGTAGCTTGATTTGCGCCTGCACTTCCTATAAAAACCTTCCAGAGCCAACGGGCAAATGTGATCTTACTCTCTCATCGGGGACTATAGCAGCTCCATTTGAGTGCTACTCAGGCGATATCTGACACAGAAGCAACGTACAGGCACCCCTGCATGGCATCCGTAAAGTCTGAGTGGCTCGAAGTGTTGCAGAGCTGCTCAGAAACGAGCATGCTCCTGCACCTGCAAATCAGATTTGCAGTAGCTCTGGCAGGATGCCCGGCGTTTGACACGTGTGATTTTTTGCAGTTAAGTTGCTTAATGCGTCCAGACAAACACTGCATGTTTCCAACTCATCTGCACCTGGAGATATGTCACAAAGCCGAATTCTGTCTGACTTCATCAAGTGTACAAAATTCGTGCATGCAAGGAGCTCATCGGGAAACTGGCAGCTCATCCAACCCATTTCTTGCACATCACATGTGCAGGACATCATGCACTTCTACTCATGTCCGGGCTTGAGTCGGCAAAAAACAGATCTAGCCTGCTGGGACAACCTTTATGGCTGGGCTTGTGCTGTTTAAGACTCCAGTGCTTAGCTCGATGGGCTTGTGGGACTGAGCTTCGATGAACGGCAACCACTGCTTCAGCCACGGCGATCCACAGCTTCATTTGTCGAATACAATTCTGGAAGACTCAACATCGTTTTGCTGCAAACCAACTGCGCCTGGCAGCTGCCATTAGGAGCACCTGGCAAAGTATCAGCCCGCATTGCGAGTTCAAACATGACAAGCTTGCCCAAAGTGCGTATTGAAAAGAAGTTCATCAGATTGGCGATGAGGACCAGGTTCTCTCTCACCTTTTGTGCCATATGTTGCGATCATGTGACAGGATCTGTTCCAATACCTGCAACTTGACAATCAGGCTCACCTTAGGCTCACACAACGGCACGCACGCGCGAAGACCTTGTAGCCGGATGCTCCGTTTCCGTGAGCAAGATCCAATCCTCAAGCCAGTGCCAGCTGTAGGGACGCATTTTTTGTGGGATGCACGGCCTCATCCCGCACCAGCTCTTGAAAGGCCAGCATGAGGGGACCTGCCAAAGCCGAAGCGCAGCTTGTTAACTTCCAGAAAAGCCTCTGCCATAAAAAGCTTGTGAGACCGTTACACAAAAGCTGGAACATATGCCGAGGCGATACATCTGCTGATGCACGTGGCCAGAAACGACATTGCATACATGTTGTTGTGCAGACACAAACTTTCAGCGCAGACTTCCAAGAAGAAAAGAAAGCAAGTCAAGCAAGGACGCAGGCTTCCGGCTTTGAAGGAACTGAAGGCACCATACGAGTTTTGGCAACGTTCCATGCCCACGAGCACGGCTGCTACACAGATGACTGCGAGGCACCAGACCCGATGCGTTGCAAGTTCAGACATGAAGAAAATACGGCTATAACTGTCATGCCTCAGATGCTGACATTCCTCTTGACAACTATGCTGGTGCAACAAAGGCGACGGCGCAAGACGATCTTCGAAACTTTCAGCGCTTCCACAACGCTAAAGCTTCTGGTCGTAGACACTCGCCGCATCACACCAGTTGTTCTCCCGAAGGCTATGACTCCCAGACAGCGGTAGTGGCGTGAAACACAGACAGCGTGCGTTGCAAACAACCAGAGTCGGACTGCCAGCTGGACGCATTCAAGACGAGTAAAGCGTGCTATGCGTATTATGCGTGCTAGGCTGCCAACCTCCGCCAGCACCTGAGCAGACTGAGCAGAGTAAAAGCGAGAAGAAACACCAGCAACCAGCTGCATCATGGCTCTAAGTCGGGAGCCCTTGACTTTCAGCCTCACTTGCACCTTGACGCACTCGAGGCACTTGAGGCTTGAAAGCAAGAACCATGCATGCTCAGGACACCGGGGTCTCAACCCTTCTCATCATCACCTCGCTGAGGAAGTTCTGCAGTCGCCTTGCTACACGAGAGTCTCGCAAGGGAGACTCCCTCGCCGCGTTTCTGGTGGTTGCTTTCTGCATTCAAGCCACCTTTGCAGGGACGTCCGCAGGCGGTGCTGCTGCTCAATTGCATCTATAATCTGATGCAGCCTGGCAAGTGGAGAATTTCTTGCTCAAAAATAAATAGCAGCGCAGACCTCTTTCCATCGTCCTCATCACCTCCAAGTGTGACCAGCTTGGCATTGCACGTCGAGCCACATGAGCAACGTTGACACTCAGGAACGCGCTTTTCACACAGTACATGTGTAAATGGTTGGAGTCGTCTTCAGGAACCTGTCTGCCAAACTTGTACAAAAGCCCATTGAACTGAACTCCTTCAAGAGGCCACCACGAGATCTCTTGGGGTAGAGGCAACCCGCAAGCCAGCCTTGCAGACATTCGCAGACGCAGAAAACCTTGGCAGCCTTGGCTGTTTTGCGGGTGCACCTGGACCAGCTGCTCCACATCCGTCAGCATCTTCCCAAGGCTGGAATCCTCCATTGGCCTGCCAAGGTGACTGTAGACCCAAGAAATGAAAGTCGAGGAGATTGGAATCGTAAAGGCGCCTCGCCTCAGGTTTGGCCAGCACAAGAACATGCCGGCCACCAGCGCCGACAGGGCAGCCTCCATCGAGGCAAGGCAAGATCTTCGCTGCTCCGAGTCTTCCAACATGTTCCAACCCCTTCTGCTCCAAAACACTTCAGGCACATGCTTCTGGGCGTCTGAGAGGGGGCCTCCTGACCAGACAAGAAGACCTCCTCCGTCAGGACGCAGAAAGGCACGCCTGATCTCAACTGGCATCAGTGGAGGCCACGCAAACCTGATTGCTCTTAGAGACCAACATCGCTTCGTCAAGAGGAGGACCAATTTGATCACATCCCTCTCCTAAACAGAGGCGCTATCATCATTGCCTGTTACGTCGCAGCAGACACGAATCCTTCGCTTGACCAGGTTGGCTCACCGCCGCTTTTACCTCTGTCAACGAACTTGGCTCGTGCGCTTTGGAAGGGCTTGGACGACACCTGCTCGGACACTTTCTCAAGTTCCATGGCGCTGGGGGCCTCGGAAGTCTAACAACTAAATGATTTCTTCTGACCCTATACTTTACCAAGGTCCATGCCACTGCGGCGATGAGGCGAAGGAGAACTTGACCAGAGGCCAGATCACTCCCCAGATTCCGAACCTTGCAGGGCACCGCATCCCCGTGCTCTACTGATACTGACTCTAATCTGTCAAGCTTCCTGGAACACAAAATTTGGTGTCTGCTGCTGATGGACAAGGTTGAACTGGCCAATCTGAAGATCTGTGGACATGACACAGCTTCAATACATGTAGCTCCTCAGAGCTGAGTTTGCAGCGCCCGTTCCATCAGCTTGAGGTGTCAGAAATCCGTGCACCTTGGAAAGATCTCATACAATCTGGCGCCAGACTAGTACCCTTGCAAACGCACAGCTTGCGCCTGTAGATTCACCCATCGTCGTAGGATGTCATACACGCCCTTGTTGCAGTCCAGCAAAATTCTTCCAGACATCAGGACGTCTGCCAAGTTGTGGCCTTCTTATTGTGGGCCCGACATTAGCCGAGGCCCTGACCATGTCGTGCAAAACCGTGATGGGCTCCCAGCGAAAGCAAAGCCTTAGCAAACAGTGCAACTCAGAGCATCCAAGAAAAAAACTGTAAGCACCTTGAAAGGTCGACAAAGCTGGCTTGCGCAGGCGTGCCAACCAAGTCATCGAACCTTTGCACCAGCCCAAATGCCTCCAATCCTCAGGTGGCACTCAGCTCCTGGCATTTGCATGACATCGGCCATGGAATGATGGGCCTGAACAGAACGCAACCGGCAAAAGAAGATGCTGAAGGGAATCCACCTCTGCGTGTACTTCTTCTTGCCTGCAAGCAAGTGCATCCGTCATCATCATGCGTCGCAACGTTCGGACAAGGGCGGCCTCCCCGGCACAATGGAGGGCTCGGTCCGAGTCCTCGACAAGTCCTGTACAAGCAATTGCCTGTGGTTTCTACGCTCATTTGGTAGATCAACGCATCAAAAGTGTCCTGCATTTGAAGGTTGCCTGCCGCCTCTGCAGGAACATGACACAGAGTGGGAAAGCCCAAAACAACATCATCTGCAGCTTGCCTGGCCTCCCTTAGGAGAGTTGCAGAAAGAGATGCCCTCAGCAGCTCTACAGTGACAATGCTGACCATGGCCACGATGGCAACGAATCTCCAGACAAGAAATACAACAACAAACGCTCCACTATCTTTTCAGTACATATCGGGAGGTTTGGTTGCATCACCTATCCAGGGTGAATCACCCGCGAAATCAGGTGTCCAGAAACGACTTTCCTGACCAAAACATCTAGCACGTCTGTATCCCCGCCTGCCTGATGGCGCAAGGTGTTGCGACCCGGATCAGGAAAACAAGAGGGAGCTGCACAGGTATCGCTTCACATCGAGGCTCCGACTTAAGGGCAAAAGGCTGGCCAGTAATCACATCCAGGGGGCTGAGGAGAAACCTGCACAAATGAACAGATTCAGCTCTCCACTGCCACTGCACTGATCCCAAATTGAAGTGGCACCTGGAAATGAGAAGCGGCGACAAAGAGACAAATGCATTCTGGGCCGACGCCTGTTCTGCCAGATCCACTGCAAGTTGAAAAGGTTGCAAAGCATCAATTGCCCTCCTACACACATACCTCTGCCGGCATCAAACAGCTGAATACGGGCTCCGAGTTAGCTGTGTGTACTGCTGCTCTCAGAGAATGTACACAGTCCATGGTAGGTCTAGCGTTGTGCTATGGGTCGTGGAAGTTGTACGGCGGTTGCAAATCTTTCAACTACAGGAACTCTGTTCCAGCTAAGTTGGTGGGAAGTCCGCACGCTGTTCCATACTTAGTCGCAGGCAGCTCGTCTTTCCGCGTCCTTCCTCAAGTTTCATGCGCAAGAGGTCGGTCAGGTGGGTTGCGCAAACTGTTGCAAATCTCGGTTTGTCCCTATCCTGAGGCCCTGAACTCATCCAGCAAGGCTAAGTCCGCAGGATCAAAAGTGGTTTTCTTTCTCCTGGCAGCAGAGCTATGGTTGTTGGTGGCGCGCGGATGCATGTGACACGTATTCCTGGCCTGTACGCCTTGAACATCGCATACAGGATGACAAGGATCTTGCCATCCTCACTTTGGAACGTGTCTAAAGAACTGCAGCAAGAGCTGCTTGAAATCCTGCAAGTTGAGGATGCAAGAGTATCACTCTCCTGGAAGAACTGATGAAAGGACTTTGTCTGAACGGCGGGCATTGCACGAACCTCACGACACCTCACAAAGTTGCGAAGCCAGCAAGACATGAAGCAACATGCCCTGCCTGAAGCCATATCTGGAACTGTCTGCCGCTTGCCAGTTGGACCTACCAGCTCAAATGCAACCAAGGGATCCCAACATCCTGAACACGTAGGGCAGCGAGCAGCCTGCCATTTTCATCCTCCATCGCATCAGTGAGCAGCACTGAGGCCTGCTAGCAGCAGCAGCAGCAGCAACAACAACAACAATCAAAAAACCCGCTTCTCAAAGGAGAAAGACCGCCAAGAAGCTGGCGCTGTGACGTGCCTCTGCTAGGATGCCTCAGGCACAGGTCTTCATGCCGGCACACAAGCCTGCTTCTAGGAACCCAGAACTTCGCAGAATCACAGACTACCTGCTACCTTTTTCCTGGCGAGACGGCACATGTCCAGTGCAGCCAACATCGAACGAGAGGGATATAGCCCTCCAAGAGTGAACCAGAAATCATTCAGACCAGGTTTAGAGACAGAGCTGAGATGGGGTTTTTCGGAAGCATACGAAGACGACCTGGTAATAACAAGAGCCAGAGCCAAAGGCAATACCACACTACGACGTGGGACGAATGCAGCCGAGACTGCTGTCAGCACCTGTCAGCGACTGAGCCCTGTGCAATTTACCCAGCGAACCAATATCTCCTGCTTCGCATCAGACATGCGCTGCCTTGTTGTATCTACTTGACCACACGCTGTCCTCGAGAGGGAGGGCAGTAATATCCTGGCAGCTGCATAAAGCTGGAGCAATAGATGACCACGGCACTGCCAGCAGCCTTCTGGCTCTCTGTAGGATCACTTGCCAGGAAAATGAGGTCCTGGATGCTGCATCTGTGTGTTCGTACTACCGCAGCACCAGTGCATGATAGCGCATTAGAAAGGCTCCTTGCCAAGCAGTCTCTGTCGGCAGTTCACATGCTCAAGCATGCTGAAGTCCGTCAAGACGTCCATGAAAAGCTCCAGGGGGCCAACATTGCAATCATCATGTGTTCAACTGCGAACTTCCTCGAGAATTGCCTCTGCCACCAGATGCAGCGACCGCCTGGTGTCAAAATTTAACGAATGTCTTGGCCTGCCTTAAGCTGGTGTAAGCGCGCCTTGCTTCAACTGGAGGCATGGTCTCAAACCTCTCGCATGAGACGGAATCCGCTTCCCTACCTCATGCCAAAACTTCAGAGTCGATAAGGATTCCGCCTATGGTCAAGTCGACTTCTGTCTTCCCGCGCTGCCTGCATCTTGCGGGCCTGACAAGCAGAAGAAGGAGCCTTCCACCGGAGATGTGCAGGAAGCTGTGGGCCGCACAATCAAGTAGTGCGCCTTCGCCAGCATGGGACAGTGTAAACTGGTGGCTTCACTGGCAAGTTTGCTGGGGCAGCAACACTTTTGTCATGAACCGTTTCCTGCTGACACTTTGTCTTCTTGGCCTTTTCATGGCATGTGAGGCTGTCAAAAGCAGAATCGAGCAAAGTAACAAACGTGCAACATGCATTAGCCTGAACGTCCCGCAGGCGGACTGAAAGAAGGCGAAGGTTGAGCTTCTTTAATTTTGTCTCCTGATGCAGAGAGAACGCGGGAGCCGGGGTTTCAGCCTGCATTCATACCGTACTACACATCTTAAGTCTCGGTTGAGCTGAAAAATAAGTTCTTTGCTTCTCATTGCAAATACATGCTCACAAGGAGTCAACGTAGCAAGAGACATAAGCAAGTGCATGGCACCTCATAGGACCGGCTGCACAAGGCGCGCGAGGTGATCAGGCACCAGTGTCGGAAGAAGACTCCGACATACTGGCAACGCAAAGCACAGCAGACCAGGAATGACAAAAGAGTTGTGCGTTCACGTCAGCTGCCAAGTGTGCCTGACGGTTGATGCGAGATGAGCGCTCTGCCTTCTGAAGCTGCTCCGCAGCGATAGCATCCTTTGACATCTATTTTGAAGTACGCAACAATAAGGACAATAGAGGCTGTCAGGCGCCTCCTTATACTGCAACCTCCAGAAGGCAAAAGCCCAGCCTGCCACCACGAAACACGAAACATGCAGTACAACTGTGAATCAAGGTCAGTGAGGCGCACCGACTACGAAGCCAGCAGTGAGCTCCTTACAAGTCACTTTGTGACGCTTAGAGATCCCAAGGTCATGGCCCCAGCCTGTGCGAGGCCCAGCATGTTGTAGGCAGCACTGCAGGGCATAGTGAGCTGAACACTTCTCGGCATGCAGGCTTCTGAGTTGCAATTGCGTAACAGATCTGTGTACTACTGCCGTGGTGATCACAGACAGCGCAGAACGTACAACAACCTGAAGCTGATTTCAGCATTTGAGAGCAGCATGCCTGGACTGGGCGTCAAGGGTGGAGATGATTTGGTTACTCCACCCTGCCCAGCACTGCAGAACGTGCGGACCAAGTCAGCAACCCGAAGGCAAATTTGACTCTGATTCCGATCGGCAATCGTGAGTGGCCGACGTATCTGATTAACCAGCTGCTTGCAGTGCCACCTTGCTGAGGAAATGGTGTATGCAGCTCACTAGATATGGATTCTGACAGGAGGCCTTTGAATGTTGGACACAACACTCACGGGCATGGAGTCCACGTGAAACTCGCAGTTTCCTCCGTCACCTCGCTGACTCCACGGAAGCACGAATGCACAAGGCATAGGTTAACAATACCGTGGCAGAGGCTTCCGCCACTTGGAGACGGTGATGTCGGGCCCTCGGACGCCTTCAAGCCGTGCCTTCACATCGGGATTCACAGTCACAACATGTCACAGCTGCGTGCTCAATCAAGCCACACCGCCTTCTGGACCACATCTCCTGAGCGGACAGGCGCCGAGGATGCTCCTCCTGCATAACCCGGGTTTGCAAAATCGTTCCAGCACAGACTTGGACACTGCGACAACGCCTCAGGCTTCTGAATTACAAAGGAGCTTTAAGAGCATGACACGAGCATGCCGCCATGTCATAAACATTCCTAGAGAGCTCTATGAGCCAGCAACCGGAGCTCACCGAGTCCGTAGTTTGTGATGGTTGAACTCATTGAGACAAAACAACGATACCCAAAAAAAGGGCATTACCTTACTCTGTGCTCAAGATCGTCCAGAGCGGAACACACCTCGAGATCTTAAAGACAGCTCAAGGTTCTAAACCACTTCGCAGGAAGTGCAAATTCAAAATTCAAGCATCAGAAACAACAGTGATGAGCAACGTTGCTGGGGCTCAAAAGCAATGAATCCATCATGATCACAATGTGCACTCCCAACAGACACCGACAGTTGAGACGATCAACGTTTGAGTAGCGGGCGGACAGGGGCCGTGTAAATTAGGATCAACACGATTACAGAACATGACATCACCTAGAAAAACGCGAGGCGGCAGCTTCCTGATTCCTTCCATTACACTTGTAGATCAAGCACTGCGTAACTCTCTCAAGCTGCCTCTGCCTGCCAGCGATTGACACGGGCCTCAGGAGAAATGCTGCGGCACTTCCTATAGATATCAAGATTCCTTGCCCTTGCCATCTGTGCATGGTGCTTTTTGTTGGGCTCCGCACCAGATCTTGCAGAACCTGCGCTCGATCCCTGCACCAAATGATTGTTGCAGCAACGTCTGGGCTACGCGGCCACTCGCAGCCTGCTTCGCCCAATGGTGTTCTCAAATATGGCAGCATAGTGACCTTGCAGCATCCACATACGCAGAGTCAACATAGAGTTGTAACATGGCCCTCACTTGCCGTCTTGAAGGCTGTCTCCACATCTGTGTCAACAGCGAAAAGGGAAGCCTGACAAAGCTCTGCAGATCGTGAACATGAAGCTGGAGGTAAGCCGATCCTCAACATGGTGAAGAAGACTGGTCAAAAGCCACGTCCTTTCGCCGCATTCGCAAAAAAGCTGCATGCACCTAAAAAAGCAAACCTTCCCTCCTCGGCTTGGGCTGTCTCGTCATGTCCAACTCTACAGAATCCTGGAACTCAAAGGCCTTGCATCACATGCAAGGCGCAAAGCCACAACACGTGTCTCCTGCATTCAAAGCTCGGCATCCATCAAGGCTCGCACCAACATCTTCAACAACTGGCAAGAGAGCTTCGCCCGGCGAATCTGAGACTCGGAATCCTGCAACCGATAGCTGGAAAGCTGTACTGTTGGCCCACATGAGCATGTGCCTGCTTGCACTCCGACATGTTCTGAAAAAATGCTATGAAACCTCGTCATGCAAGGGCTTGTGCCAGCAAAGTGCGAGTGTGAAGGGCAGCACAAGCATTTTGAGACTGCCACTGTGAGCGGCTGCATCGCCACCTTTCAGCCAGCCTTACTCACGAAAGCGAACTGTTAATATGAGGCTACGCGAGCGCAATTCTGATCATCATCTTGTCTCAAAACTGTTGCGAACCACACTCTCCTTACCTTTGCAGGTTGCAGTTGCAGCAGTTTGAGAGCCAGCGGCAGCAATGAAAGCTCAGCGCTCGGAGCTCTCGATCTACACCCCACGCGACACGGGCAGGCGAGGGCCAGCAGTTGGCGACGGCAAGCCCGAGCTAGACGAAGCCAGTTTCCCCCCAGAAAGGCCCAAAAAGTGCACTGAGGAGCGCCTGAGGAAGCCTGTGTCAGCAGCATCACCCGTCCCACGCTTCTCCCTGAAAGGAGTTTTCAGGGCGCTCCCAAGCTTCGCAGCCTCCCATGATTAGGAGTAACAACGCGACTCCCGCTGACGAGGAACATTCGTGATTTACTGCTTGCTGGATGCTAGTGATGGCAGCATCCATCTTCTCTTGCTGTGAGGGCTGGGCCAGGGAACGCTTTTTGTGTGGATCAACGCACAGCACGTCGGTCCGCATTGTAACACTTTACCCTGGCAGGAGAGCAAAGGCTCGATCGAGATCAAAGACCCGGCCAAATTAGCGAAGTGCCCTTGACCGCATCTTGGAAGCGGGCAGCCGATTCGCACAGCCTTGCGATGCAAATAGCACATATAGCACAACACAACTGCGGCCAAACAAGCAAACATGCAGGTTTCAACAAGCTACAAAGACTTCGCCTTCCTGTTGGCTTCATGCTGCGCTCTCACATGTGATTCCTGTCGGACAGACCTCGGCACATTACGAGAACATCACGCCTCATAAGCCAGAACAGGAGCCTGAAATCTAATGAGCGACGCTGCCTCATGATTTATTCTTGGCATTGCATGGTAGCCTGGGCCTGTAGATTGCTCACAGCCATGCCTAACAAACTGCTGGGAAGATAGGTGGCACACGCAGTCGGCGCATGCAGTGATGGAAGCTTTGCAATTGGCACCTGGCGTAGGAGTCACAGCAGCCAGTCACTGGCGCAAGCAACCCTTGCAAAAATCTGTTGGCAAGACGCGTCTGGCGTGTGGCCTGAGGCTGCTGTGGCGACAGAAATCTTTCTAAGAGAAGGGAAAGTAGCTCCTTGCTTGAGGCCGAAAGTGTGCCAACAACAACTGTGGGCAGATTCTTGTGAAGGACGCTCCAGCTTCGTGAGCAAGCTGTGGAAGGAGGCTAGCGCAACGCGTGCACGATCTTTCTGTCCTTTGAATTTGCAAAGCTCAGCCTGGACACTTTTGATGTTGCTTGGCGGTCAGGTGATCAACTGGAATATCCAAGCAGCACGCTAAAAACACTTTGTGCTTCGATGGCGGAAGGTGTCTCGCATTCTCAGGAGCAGCCGGCCATCTTATCTTCCGGCCCCGCAACCAGGTTCTCAAGCTAGCAGCTCCATTTGCTTATCTTCCTGGGTCTCGGTAACTACGCGCCCTCGCTTCTAACCCAACCTCCTTGCGGCTTCTCGCCCAGACCAGACATTTCAAAACGAATGAAGCCTCCCGCACCCGCTGCTCTTCGTTAACATGCAGCTTTGACAATCAAGGAAACCAGAATGCTAAGTGGTGTTCTCATTGGCTGGAGCACCCACCAGCGGCACTGTGTACTGCCTGCAAGGTTGTCTTATTGCAAGCTTCATATTTGCGACAGATCAAACACAAATAGCCGGTGCGCCTAATCGACCCAAGTACTTCCTCATGCGGCTTGGGTGACCACCTCCGTCTTGGAGGCCTTAGCACAATAACATGCCAAAGTGTTTCTGTGCCAGTTGTTATCAGTGGAATCAGGGACGCGCACGTGGGCCCCATAAGCTATGAACTGCCATCTGCAAAACAAACCCTTTCTGCTATGCTGTTACCTGTCGCTCAGCAAAGGTGCCTGTTTGCCAAAAGGAGAGTTTACTGTGGGAGCAAAATGTAGGACACTGCATAAATCTCATGAATGTGCGCGCGCTTGACGTCTCATTGCTTGTCATCACAAGATGTTCACGCCAAGACAGATCTCGCAACAGGAAGGTTCACCTGTATGCGCTCTTGCACTTCCTGTTTTCCGCTAAAACGAGCCATCAGCCAGCATCTGGTTCCAAAACGACTGCCAGCCAATCATCGCTGCAAGCATGCGAGTCTTTCGATGAAAGGCTCGTAAGCTCCACAAGCGGTTCCATTAACAAAGTCATCTGTGTCATGCCTGAATGTGAGGCCTGCTCCACTAAGTCTAAACCGATTGAACAGGTTAAGTGCAAGAAAGGTCCTGACACTTGGCATGATCGGAAAATCTCTCTGCATTGCAGGAGGTGTTCTGAATTTTGACAGCTCGCACTGTGATGCGTGAGAAGCCGGTATCAGCGTATCATGGCAGATGTCTTCGAGAATCTTAAGATGTTCTTGCCCGTGTCCCAAGCAGACAGCCGCTGGCTCCACAAAGAGCCATCTGTACACATCAAACAAGTTCACTTCCAGAAACCACCCTGTACACCTATTCGAAGAGAGGGTTCCGCGTTGCCGGCGCTGCCTGTGATCAGATCGCTTCTGAGGGGAGAATCGACCTAAGCCCCGCCAAGGGGGCCTTCTTTGGCGCAGCAGGGGTCTCGTCAAAGAGGCCAGACCTGGTCCCGGAAAGTGATTCTGGCGCATGTCACACTGAGCGCACCGCTGGGGCTGATGCTTGGAACCGCCTGAAGGCGTGCTCCCGAAAAGAGCGGATCCTGGCGCAGACGTTGAACAAGCAGGCCTTCATCTTGCCCGTATCTCAGGGCCTGCAGGACGGGCAGCCGCCTGAGTTCCAACACCTGTCCCCTTTTGCATTGCCGATGAGTGTTTTGGGAGCCCTGCAGGCGCTGTGCTGACAACAGGTGCTCTGGCAGGAGTCGCCTGATCAGAGTTGAGATCAAGAGGCTCTAAAGCATGCTCTGTTGATATCTGGCCTGCGGTTGCGTGGCTGGTGCAGGATGTGCCTGTGCTGGCTGAGCTCCCGATTGGGCTGGGGCTCGCTGTGATGGATAGCCTGACACGCGCAGTGTGCCGAAGCTGCTGGTTCAACTGGACTTTGCAGTCTGGACACCTCCCAACCCTTCTTACTGGTCGAATTGTATCCACCAGAGCCTCCTGCACCTACCTCTCTGAACCAAATTTGCTTACATTCACACCTTCTCTGCCTGCATCCTGCACATGCCTGGCTTTCTTCCTATCTCAAGAGCTGGACCTACCTACGCGACTCCCTTGGATACAGATTGAATCCAGACAATCTCAAAACATTGAACAGCCTTTGTCGCTTGGAGACGGCGCCGGCCTGAACAGATCCATCACAGGATCATCCAAACTGGTAAACACATAGAAACTGACAAGCACATCTGCCAGAACATGCCACAACCCACATCGAGGATTACAATGGACGCCAAGATGACCCATTGTTCTTACTTCACAGATGACCATGAGCCGCATTTCTAGGGCGTTGTCTGACTGCTGCACAAGATGCTCAGCCACCTAAGCCGCTGGCTCTTCATCCTCAGCTTCAAAGGCGATGGCTGCCAGGGTCGGGTCCCTTGTCAAGACCTCGGTGCACATCGTCATACTTCACAAGCTGTCATGTCTTCCCAACTTCCGCATTTCATCACTAATCAGTAGATCTGCAAATCCTTTCTTAATGACAGTTGAACTTAGTAGCGGACAGAACTTGCACGCTGCAGAACCGAAAGCAAGGATGCCAGGCTCTTGCCTTGAATCTCACGCATTGCTCTGAACACGCGACATTCTCCTCAGCTTCGCGCCTGGAAACAGCCCACAAACAGGCTCTAGCCCTCAACGCCCACAGCACATGGTTCTGTTCAACGGCCCTCTTCCCGTCTTGCAAAGCCCCCCCTCTTTGCAAGCCCCTTGTTAAGCTCTTGGCGACATGACGCACCACCGCTCCCTTGACATTATGTCCGGACCAAAACGTTAGCAATCAACATAGCGGTCTGATTCCTTTCATTGTTACGCAGCCGAATGCGCACAGATCGTCCTCCCTGCTGCAAGCCCAGGAGTTGATGCAGACCGCACCAAGGTCAACAATTACTCTGCAAAACACTTGCCATTTCCCTGCTCTGCACATGCCCTGCTGCCTGCAGCGTCCATGCTACGCCTATGCTCGTACAGGTCTGGTGACTCATCAATCGCAACGATGCACATACACAGAAAAAGTCTAGCACAACATGACTGCCACGTGCTTGGCAGCCAGCGCTCTTCCATAATGTGCGGCCTGCCGTGGATCATCATAATTTGTTGCTTTCACAAGCAACTGTACTGCATACTGTCTTGAGCTCTTGTTTGCCATCTTGAGCAGCGATGGCAATCTCAGTCACGGGCGGCTCGCCCAAAAGCTCAGAAATCTTGTCCTGCAATCAATAGCGCATCCTCTTTGCAGAATCACTTTTGGAGCCAATGCCTCTCCATCAACAATTTGCATCCCAAAGCTAAAGGCGTGGTTGTCATTGCAGCATTGAAACACGCTATTGTTGCCCATCAGCTCGATGAGCCAGGATTTTGTGCTAGCATGGTAGCGCATTCTCTGAGGGAACTTTTGTACAGATACTTGTCCAACGGGAAATGCCTTTGAAGACGAAAGAATTAGGGGACTGGGTCGTAGAATTTAGGGCTTGGGGACAGGCGTCTCGCGCTTGGGGTATAAGGTCCATGGTTTTAGAGATTCATGTTTTCGGGGTAGTGTTAGGGTTAATGTGGGCGGGGTGTACGGCTTGGAGTGTAAGACTAACTAGAGCTTGACATAGATCTGAGGGCTTCGAGACTGATGATAAGGGGTTTTAGTGGGTTACGGCTCAGGGTGTCAGGTTTCCGCATTACAAATGACTGCTCTGGCTCTGGGGTGGCAGCGGTTTCGGGTTCAGGGTTTAGATGCTTGTTTTGTTAGCGTGCCGTTTTTCTGCCGTGGTCGGCTGATGTTTAAAGCTCGGGGTTGAAATCATGTTTGTTTTCTTGGGTTTGGGATTCCAGGGCTTCCTTGTAGAGCTGTTGAAGAGCTTTCCTGGGTTGCGGCATTAATTACCCTTCAGGGAAATTGAACTCGGGGAGAAGTGGCTGAGTTCCGCCTTTGACAAACCCTGAGCGTTGGGAATTGCATGCGCAAAGTGCACACAAAGCAAGGCCGAGCCAGAAAATAGATCTAGTAGGCGATGCAACATGCTGCAAAGAAAGGATTTTGGAGATCCAAGAGGTTGTTGAGGAATGTTCTAGCGGACTGGGGGCAACAGACTCAGACTCGCACACGATCTTCACTCCTTAGAACCTAGAAAATGAAAGTCCACAGCTCCCAAGCCCAGACTTTTTTGCGGTTGCTTGGCCAAGTTGACTTGCAACTGCTTGGCAAAATTTGAAGTCCAAGCTAAAGTCCACTGCTCCCTTCAGGATCGGATGAGAGTGGAAAACCCAATGCCACATTGAGCTTAAGTACTAAGCCAAAACCCTACTCCCAAAACTTTCCCAAGCTTAACACTTTAATCCCTAGTTCTGGCACGCCTTGCAGCCCAAACCCTAGGCGCTGGGTCGTGAAACCTACAGATCAAAGCCGCAATCTTAGTCCTGAACCATTCTTAAGTCCCTAAACCTTGAAGCCGCAAGGTTGAACCCGAATCTTCACGATTGAACTTGAGCTCAAGCCTTGAATCCTAAACAACAAGCCTTTATGACTCAAAGCCCTCACGTTTGTTCACGGAAAACCTTGAAAGCTAGACTCTACAGCCTGCACCCTGGAATTCCAAACTCAAAACCTCCAGCTAATGTGAGCTTAAGACCCACCAAGTCTGCAAGCCGAAAAGTAAACTGGCTAGCCTGGGCCCTAACCCTGATCTCTAGACTCGCGAATTATGCTTCAATCCCTGAACAACCAAACCTTGAACCTTGAACTTGTTACATCTGCATATTACCACCTGAAAGCACCAATGCTGAAGTTGAATCCCCAAACAAAGTCAGCTTCAACCTGACCTGAAATCCTCCTCCAAACTCCAGATTTGCGTCAGAATGTGGCAGCCAGGTTTATTGAGTTTGGGAAAGCTTTAACAGCAGTTCGGACCTCCGGGGCTGTTACGAATAACCCAAAAGCAAAACACCATGGAGGTGGCGAGCGAAGGTGATGCTGGAGCTCTGGGAAATGCCTGCCGAAGGTCATAAAGGGCGACCAGAAAAAAGATCGGCAAACATAGAAGGGTCAAGAGCAAAGTGAAGGACGTCGGGCCCATGACCAGAGAAAGGAGAAGCAAGGACACCGACTTGGGCAGGGGAGTAACGAGTAATATTTTCAGCAAGTTGCAGATACAAATGAATCGCGTGCTTTAGTTGAGTTGCCCAGTCGAGGAACTCAGAAAGAGACTCCTGCAATCAGAAAACGGCCTGTCCAAAAAAAAACATAAAGCACTGCACTCCTGCTGC
>CAJNIZ010044715.1:136082-146911 GCA_905231905.1 Symbiodinium pilosum
GAAGAGTTGGACATCCGAAGCGGCCTTCTGGGCGCAACTTGGACCAGTACCCATAAGGGGCCGCAACGCTAGCAACCCATGTCCAGACTTAAGCGCAGAGAAAGGCCTTGAAGAGGGCAGCTCCTGAAAGAACTACCTTCTGCACTCTTGGGTCCAGCTCCGGCAAGATGCTGACGGCTGCCATCTCCTGCAAGTAGTACTCGAGAGTAGCTAGACTCTGTAGGCGCATCCTCCAGAGAAGGTCGTTCACCGCCGTGCCCTTACGGAAGGCAGCAATTGCACCGCCGGCTCTAAGCGAAGCAGGGGTCAGGCCCAGAGAGGTGGGGATGCCTAGGATTTTCAGAATCTTGCCCCACCTCCTCCGGTAAACACCCGGACTGCCAGGGTACAGCAGCTCGTCTGCAGCCAGTCTGCGCGACGCCTCGAGAAACTTCACTACAGCAGGTTCATTCAACTTTACGTGCTGAACTTTGGCGCCACGACGCCGACTTTTGGGCTTCTCGATCTTCACGTAGATCCAAGCGTGCTCGGGATCCAGAAGGTCCGCCGGAGTCAAAACGTTCCGCCTGCGAGCGTGCAAGAGCTCGCCCAGACGAACAACCGCGTAAAAAATCGCCAGCGTAGTTGCAGCCCAACGCCGCCACCGCAAAGCCAGAGCTATGCCTGCCATCGCGTGCAGGATGACCTCAGGCAGCGGCGTGCGATGGACGACAGGTTCAACTTCTTCCCACCGAGTAACCATGTCCCAAGCTGGCTTGAGGCGCGGCCGAATCAAAGGCATGATCTTCTGGGAGTGGGCAAGCAGCTGTCTGTAGCTACCAAGCGAGGATCCAGTTTTGTAAAGCACCTCGGCGTAGTCTCTCAAAACCAGGGCGAGCAGCTGTGCACAACCAAACAGTGCGAGAACTGCAGATTCGGAAAGGGCCTCCCGAAGCCAGGCTTTGAAAGTGTCCCAGATGTTCACCCGAAGTCGCACAGTAGCTTGCTCAACCAGCTCGACATCGAAAAGGGACCCTTGTCGAACCGGATGCCTACGAGGAGGTCCGGGTACTGAAGCCTCGCCTATCCTCTTGCAGTTGTCCCGAACACAGGCTGAAACAGATCTTTCAGCAGAAGCAGCAGCATCGGAAACGGCCATGGAGATCCCTGCAAACTCCTACAGGATAGCTCTCGGCGACAGCCGTCCAGGCCATCTTGCGCTTCTTGGACCTACCCCCTTAAGGTGCTCATGGCCTCCGAGGCAGAGTCGAGTGCTGCCAGCGAGGGCCGTTGTTGTCCTCTTCCTCCAAAGGCTGCCATAGCGGCAGCAGTCGTACCTCCAGAAGCTCAAAGCGGGGTAGTCCCGCAGCAGTTGCAAAAAGGCAGGTTGCCGCCACAGCCACCTGCCGTCTGGGTTCTCTAACCAAAAGGGGACCCCTAGAACCCTAACGAAACGGACGACGAACGTGCAGTGCGCCTTGCCTTGCGCAACCTTGAGGGCCATGGCAGGAGACAAAGAAGCAAAATGCCGGTGGGAAACGCACAAGTTTGAACTGGAGGAGTAATGGCGGCGCTGAAGGATGCACAGATAGGGGCAAGGCCAGCTGCTGCAAAGCAGCGCGCTTCTGCAGCATCAAGCAGTGCCTGCTGGAGGTTCGCATCCAACAGGTCCTGGCCAGGTCCATGCAACCAATCAAACGTCAATGCCCAATAAAACACCCCTGGCTTCATGACTTCCTTGGCGACACCTCGATTGCCTGCATAAAGGCAAAGGTAGCCGGGCCTGACGAAGCGGGCGCTGAGCTTAGGTGTCAAACCCTCGGGCCACGGAAATTGCCGAGGCTTGCAGGAGCGCAGAAAGTCCAGAGCTGCGGGAGCCAAGGGCGGCTCTCTTGTAAGCACGGGGCGGCAGGCTCAAAAGTGTGCATTCCAAAGGCCCAGCTTCCAGCAGAGGGCCAGCCGCAGAGGCTGTGGAGACGCTGTGTTCTCAGAGACAGGCACGAGCAGCGCAGGTGGGAAAGCGGGCTTACAGTCCCGCTTCGAGGCCCCAGGCTGTCAAGAGCCTGTCCAGCTCTCCAAAGTCTCCCACTTCAGCACGGTTGATGCAGACTTGAGAATCCAAGAGGCTGATGGCGCGAGAGGATTCCCAGACAGAAGGAGCAAGAGCCTCCTCGGCGGCGAGGTAGCTTTCGAGCTCTTTGAGATTTATATGGTCGGCACGCCTGCGCCGGAAGACCGCCTCAGGCCGGAAGCGTAAGCAGCGAGCGAGCTGAGTCCACAGGGGGCGATCGCCCGGCAGCTCGCGGTCTTCAGGCAGGCAGCGGTGGCTGCGCAGCAAGGCCTCGCCTGGGGAGAGCAGGCTCTTGCACAAATCAAAGGCGTGTGCCTACGGAGCTCGGGCAAGCGGCAAAGCTACGTTGGCCGAAACAAAAGCTCCCAAACTATCAGAAGCATCGCTGGTAACCAGAAAGCCTGAGGTCTGTGCACGCAAGTCAGTGCGAAGCAAAGGGGCTAGCACGCACAGCACAAAGAACTCCTTGCGGAGAAGGCAAGTGACCTCAACCAAGTCGTCCCTGGACCTGTTGCGCCGACGCCTATAAACCTCTTGCAAAGACAAAGGCTTCGCCTGCGAAAGGTCAGCGTGGCCACCCAAGAACCGGCCAAAGTCTCGAGCAGGGGAACTGATCGCAGGGAGAGAAGCTGCCGGAAGTGTGAGAAAAGCCAAAGGAACAAGACGAGTCCAGCTGGGCCGGACACAGCCGAGCTCGCCAAAAACTTCGGCGCCCCAAAATGACGCGTCTTGGGCAAGATAAAACGACTTCTTCTCACGCGTGGGCAGGTGGGCCGCTGCATATGCTGAGCTGAGCGGAGGCAAGACATGACCCGCGCCGAGTGGCACTGATCGAAGCGGCAGGAAAAGCCTCGAGCCAGCTTTTCTAAAACCACTAAGTCAACAATAACCACCCCTAGCACGACAGGAGACCGCGGCACTCTGCCTCGAAGAGTCAAGAGCTGGTGCGCTGCAACGGCTTCAGAAGCCAGGATCAACCCTATGTGGCTCGCCTGTCCGAACGAGACTGCGTCGCTGTCGCCCATGGCGAGGGAGGCTAGCGACACAGCTATAGCGGAACAGCGCCAGAACTCAGAGCGAAAGGATGGCAGGCGCTGAAGCTCTCGAGGTCGAAAAGCATCGACCAAGGTGTATTGCAGAGCGGTCGCTCGACACTCTGAAGCGATGGTAAAAATCGCGGACGTCTTCGCCCAGCACCTCTTGCTCAGACAACTCGATGTCAAGAAGGGAGCTGGCGGAGGAGAGCATGCTTAACCATCTGCAGTCGAGGCAGAGCACAGGTTTGCGGGCCTCCCGTCGACTATCAGGCGATCGGCCTCCAGAGACTTCGGCAGGGCAAACAAACCACAGGCCTTGCTTAAGTCGAGGCAGGGCGCGTCGCTGAGCTTAAGCCTGCCGGCTTTGTCCAGCACAGTAAGAAGCTCAATTTTCTCGGCTTTGCAGGCAGCACGGACCTTGACCTTAATCGGCGGCAAGGGGGCTTCGTGCAAGGGAACTGAGTAGCGTGAAGGGCGCAGATAGAGGTCGCGAAGGCGACAATCCATGTACGGACAGGGATCGAAGCCCGGCGGCTCCTTAGGCAGGCTGAGGCGGCTGACCTCTATATCCTTTGCAAGCTGGAGGCTCGGAAGGGAGGAGCCTTGAGAAGCTTCATGCACAAGCTCAAGCTGACGCAGCTGAAGCTCCACTTTTTCCATCTTGGTAGCAGCCCTCCCCATCTCGGCTGGGGCGACTTGTGGAAAGCCATCCCACTGCTGTAAGGCCGAAGAGAGTCGGAGCCAGCCACGCAAAACAGGTGCAGCGAGGCTACGCCGGTGTTGGCGCAAAAACGGGGAGCAGGCGCTGGAGGAGCAGGCCGCCCCTTTCCACCGAGCTTCTTCTTTGCCTCGAGGCGCTGCTCCAACTCGCGAACTTTACGCAGGCACAACTCCGACCATCTAGGTTCAAAGATCTTAGAGTGATAGGAGTCGATGGAGTCGTAGTGCGACTGCCTGCGGTTGGAAAAGGCTGCGAGTGGAGGCGCGGGCTCACAAGGCAAAACTGCTCGACAAGAAGCCAGCTGCCACCGTCAAGGCTCTGCTGGTCGCAGGCGGCGACAGCCAAAGCGGCACGAGCACGGGCTTCTTCGGTGCAACCAGGCTCGAGCGGCGGCCTTGGCTTCAGCTAGGCTGGCGCCTAGCCGACGCTGCAACAAGTTTGTCAAGGAGACGCTCAATTGGTCCATAAATGAGAGCAGGCTCTCGAGCGTGAGTGTCTTTTGAGGGTAGGCTGCAGCTTTCGACCTGCTCCCTGAAGTGGAGGAGCTGCTGCTCTCTCCAAAGGCAGTGAAGCCTTCCGCTCTGTCCAAAGCGGCTTCGAGAGTAGGGGCTCTCTCAGCTTTCTTCTTCTGCTTTGCCAAGTCTGCCACAATCTGAGTCAAAGCGACTACCGCGGCTTCCATGGGGGAAGCGTCAGGAGCAGTGCCGGCTACAAGCGCAGGAGGCTCAACTTCGGACTCAGCATCCTCGCCTTCCGCAAAGGCGGCCCCAGCAGCGGGGGACTTGGCAGATCCACGGTGACGAGAAAGGAGGGCTTGGATCTCAGAGAGTTCAGCGGCAGGAACTCCAGGCTCTGAGCTATGCGAGCCAGAGCGGGATCAAAGGTGGGAAGCTCTGAAGCTTGGCCCCCTCTCGGCAGGGGCGTTCCGGGATGGAACCCTCAACACTTTGCTTTTGGCCGCGCAGCACGCGAAGCTCCTAAGGAGGCGGCTTTAGCGGGGGCAGGTTTTGCAGCAGCGAGCGACTTCAAAGCCGAGGCAATCTCCCCGACAGTTCTCTCGAGGTTCTTCACGCGGATCTCAAAGGCATCCCCGGAAGGGGCGGCGACGAAAGAAAAATGGCTGTCAGCCAGCTGAATCAATGCAGGCGCGTACGGCAGCGCAAGGATACCCCTGGCGCAGCGAAAGGAACGTCCCACACTTCTGGCAGGTCAGAAAACACAACAGTGTCGGCAAGGGACTTTGAAAGAACCCCTATCCAGATGCGAAGGGTGAAGTCGGCTCCCAAGATAAACATATTTCAAATCCTCGGGGCGGACCACACTGGCATTTGATGAAACCTCAGACATCGCCCGGCGCGGGCAGCTGCAAACCTGCCTCTATGCAAGCGACGCGCGCCTCCCACAGCGCAGGGAAGCCACAGAAAACGGCCTCCCCAAGATGGCCGTTGACTTTCACGATGCGCTCGGCGGCGCTGAAGCTATGGAACACCAGAGGGGGATCAAAGGTTTCCCCCCTGGCGTTCCGGCACACCACGTAGCAGCGGGACTGGAGAGGATTCCTATGTCGGCTTGAGCTGCCACGACGCTCACCGGCCAGTGCACGGCGGAAGAAGGCCCCAGTTGAAACAGCTATGTCCGGACGAGTTTCCTCGGACAACTGAGCCGAAGGCGGCAGCCGAGGAGGAGTGGAAGGAGGCTCGACGACCAAGCCAGAACTGGCAGGAGAAAGGGGCAAGTCCAACCCCTGACCCCTTGTGCTTGGAGCTGCAGGAGAGTGAAAGACAGGCTCCGACGAGGGAGAGGCACGAGACGAGCAGGCTGAAGCAGAAGCGCGAGGAACGGGCGCACTGGAGGAAGCAGGGCGGCTGGGCACAACAGAGAAGGAACCAACCGAAGAAGAAGCCCGAGGAACGGGCGCACTGGAAGAAGGAGCCCGAGGAACGGGCGCACTGGAGAAAGAAGCCCGCGGAACGGGCGCACTGCAGGACCCCGGCTCCGGAGAGGCCAAGGGCGAGGAGAAGGCAGGTGCCCGAGGAACGGGCTCAGCAACTGGAGGTTGCGAAGAGGCAGAAGGAACAGCAGAGGCCCGGGGAACGGGCGCAGGCAGAGGATCCAAGCGAGGTCGTGGCTCGAGCGATGCACCTCAGTGGTCAGCTCACTCAGTGCACTCAAGATGTCTTGCAAAGAAGGTGGCACATCTATTAAGGGTCCTAAAAAGATACTCAGAAGGCAGCCCACCAACAGGCTGGGCAAGTGCAGGCTCGAAGGCTCGAGACCACAGCTTCTGCAGCCCACCTCCGGGCACAGACAGGACGATACCTCTTCCGGAACAGCAGGGACCAGTAAAGAGCCTCGTGAGCGCGCCTCCAGAGCCCTCAACACAAGCGAGGCAGCGGAACCTCCAACTATCCGTACCTGAAGCTGTCTGGACATGCACTCGACCCAAACAGCTGAGCACCCGCACCATCTTTTATGCAAGACATGAACCCTAGGCATGACCTTTTAATCTCTCAGCCTTTACCTACAAGCCCTACGCACAAAACTCAGCAGTCGTTCGCGGTGATAAGTGCATGCTGGCGCCGGGATAGCCAGCGGCAAGCAACATCACGTGGCATCAGGCCAGGACGGGCTCGAGCTGGCAAGCGAAACCTAGCGAGGGCTCAAGGGGTGGCCAGCAGTGCTTGTTCAATCCAGCTGGCAGTTGCACGGGCCAAGTGTGTCGCGCCACCATGGTCCAACATCGTGCACTTCTTCCTGTGCATCATTACCGAGCATGTCTACGACAGGCATCGCGGAAAGACCGGGCCCGGCAAGTCAAAAGGAAGCATCTCGTGCTCCAAGAAATCGCAGCAGGAAAGAAACCATTCAGCCAATCTGAGAATGGGGGATGGCAATGCTGGCTGGCACGGGTCGGAGATGCGCATCTTCACCAGTAGTCGTTGTATCACTCTGTGGCAGTAAATGAACACTGCACCAAGAGAACAACAGCTGCTGCCAGACACACTACTTGGCAGTATGCATGACTCAGAAAGGGGAACTGTGGCCAAACACATGCCGATGTGCAAATCTACGATCTTGGAAAGGACCCAGACCAGAGAAGAACTGCATCAAATGCCGACGGCTCACATGGAGAAGCACACAAACATCCCCTATTGCACGTGCGGCTGCGTTTGTCTTAGCTGTGCTGACAAGCCCATCTGCATGAACTCGTTTGCGGCCTTTGCCCATGTTATAGTCTCTTTTGGTTCCTCAAATCAATCATCCGGTTGCGGTGTCACAGGAGCAGTTTTCCACGGACTTGAAGCGTGCATGTTCATGTAATGTGCAGATGCCGGAAACGCCTGAACAAATGATCGTGGAATCATAAGGGTCCTTCTGGTTCAGTGCATTGAGCAGCTCAAACTGGAGCTTGTCCTGCACCTAGGGTGGACCGGCCAGCTGAGGTTTGCTGGCAGCACCATTGTCATCGCGCATAAATTCATCCAAGAAACTGCCCTCACCAAATAAAACCCGATGGCCTTGGGGATTGCGTCACGTACGTTGCGGACCTCACTGTCAGTTCAAGTGGCAAAGTTTGCAGGCAACTTTCCGG
Source organism: Symbiodinium pilosum (assembly GCA_905231905.1). NCBI lineage: Eukaryota > Dinophyceae > Suessiales > Symbiodiniaceae > Symbiodinium > Symbiodinium pilosum. The sequence goes on from CAJNIZ010044715.1 coordinate 143,483, forward strand.
CCGAATCAGCCAGAACAAGGCCGAGGCCGTAATTGCCAAGTAGGAATCCAAGCGCTTCCGGATCTCCTTTTAAAAAAGCTTGCCGTCTTCAATGGAAATCCATGAATTAATTTCAATCAGTAACCGACCAAGTCTCCTTGACAAATGGCCCACTGTACCGTTGGCTCTTCCTTTCTGCTTGCTTAGGTCCACCTCAGAATGGTCACCAGCTGAGGTTGGGCTCTTCCAAACGCGGAGCCTTGTATCCCGATGTTCAACTCAACAAAGCTGGCTGCATCCCTTCAGGGGACTTGCTTGAAGAACTCTGAAGGCTGAGATCAAGGGCTGGTCTACAATTGTGCAATGTATCGAGATAGCATCCTTAAATCAGGAACAAGTCTTAAGCGGATCTCTTGGCATCAAGCTGAACATTGTGTTCACCTTCTGGTAGGCAGCACTGCCGCCCTCCTGTCAACACAGGCAGCTTCCTCCATGCTCAAAGGCCTCACATAGATAATGAACTGAAAAGGAAAAAGAGGGGGTTGGCAACAGAGCACAGCAAACAACTCCGGGACAGCAAGACAACAAATGTCAAGACCAGCTGGCGTCTGTTCTGTGACAGTTTGCCTTGATTTGCTGCGCCGCCTTTTCGCCAAAAGTCGGGTCCTCTGCCCCAGGTCAGCTGCTCTAAACTTCGAGAGGAAACTACCAGACTTTCCAGTCCTTCTTCTCCTCCTCCGGCGGTGCTGGCTGCCGCTTCTGCTCCTTGCAGCGTTGGCAAAGAGTGCCGGTCAGCAAAAACGGAAAGAAATAAGGACGCAGTGACAACGGAGTACTACCCATGACAAGCACTTTGGCAGGCCTTGTCTTCGTACATTGGTTCCATGGAACCGTGCTCTGTCAAATAAGACCTGGATCGAGTCAAAATGGCTGGGCTGCATTGCAATAGTGCATCACATAAGGCATTCTCGGATCGTTTGTGAAGAGGTAGCCAATGCTGCACGCAACCTGCGCTCCAGGCTATATGTAGCTATCAAGAAGCCCCGGAAGCCACTTCAGTCGCGGCTGTCTAGAACGGACACGGGCAAAGTCGGCGAGAAATCCGGAGCCTGCTGCTCCACTACGATCCGCGTCTTATCTTTTTGCTCCTGAATAATGTTTGCCGTCATCTCCAGACAGACCTGCAGGGTACAAGCTAGTTCTGTGTGATGCAGGGCAAACTAAAGAAAGATCTTAAAGAAAGATGGTTGCACCAAGCGATGCTTCAACTGAGAAATGAACCTCAGCGAGCTTAGGGAAACGTCTGAAGACAGATTGAGCCATGCGCTGAGACAGCACCTGAGGTCTTGCACAGTGGTTTGCAGCGGCCAGCAGGAAAGTTGTTGGCTTGGCTTGCGGCATCCAGAGCTGAAGCAACATTATGCACACACCTCAGGACCAGGGAGAAACACATGCATCGTACACTTTTTGTGCGAAATCAAAGTTCAACTACATTTCCCACTCTTTGCGGCTCTTGTTACCTGGGCGTCGCACTCAACGGCAGGAATCGAAATCTTTTGCAGATGGGGCCTGCAACGTGCACTGTCAAGAGACAAGGCACCCCATTTGCCACCAATCCCAAAAGATGCACTTCTGCAGGGGCGCGGACAAAGCGAGGTACTCGAATGTATCCGGCGAAGGAAAACCTGGAAGCGAATCACCTGAATCAGCGGCGCTCGCTTCCGAAAGGCTCCTATCTGAACAAGTAGTAGTGTACTTGCAAGCAACTTGAAAAGCGCTTTGCCAAGCAAACCTGGATGAAGAAGCCGGCATCGCTCAAAGTGGACTGGACATGTAGATGACCAAAACCACACGTCATCAAAAATGCTGCACGAGAAGACGAGGAGCACGTGACTATGCCACGGACTCGTTGGGCCAGGCCGAGAGGTGTAACATGGCACGTTCGAAGGCGGGCTAATGCAAAGATGTGTGTGACTTCGCGCCAATTTACAATTGCATTCTCAATCTGATAGGTTGCAGGCACACAGCACTTGACTCTGTCAGAAACACATGCAGACCGAAGTCAGGAGGCCGCCCATCGCGAGAGGGCTCCTGATTGGCATCATCTCAAAGGCCGACGGCCCGCATATGCAGCTCGCTTCCATCAATTTTGCAAGCCCCTGCTGCGCTACAGGAGACCCGGGCCAAGGAATCTGGGTTTTGGGCGCCCTCCGACGACTTTCGCTTCATCGCTGCAGGTGAGGATGGCTGTCTCGGGTGCGAGATTTGGATTTCTAAGCTTCTCCCGATTGCCACTTCAGGTCTTGGTAAGGTTGTCCCCAAGCTTGAGCATTTCACTGTGCTTCATCAGGATCCGCGAGCTCTTTTTATACGTTTGCAGTGCTCTCCGCTGGACTTGACCTTTGTTTGCGTTCATGCGCCGCACTCTGGAGTTGAGAAAGAAGTACGCGCAAAGTGGTGGCAACGATTGTCCTTGCTCTGGCAACGTTTTGTGCAGGGTCGCTATGGTTTTCTTTTAGGGGATTTCAACGCCAGGATTGGCGAGTCTGATGTGTCTGGGTCCTTGGATGCTTCTGTGATGGACTTCAATGGTGGTCTCGCAGTTGATTTTCTGCGCCAGCATGGGTTGACATTGCCATCAACATTTCCGACTCTGCACGCTGGCTCTTCCACCACTTGGGTTTCTCCGAAGGGCCTTGAGCACAGGATCGATTTCATCGCTACTCCGGAATCCTTTTTGGCCTCTGTAGTGCGTTCCTGGGTCGAGCCAAGCATCACTTGCGCTCATGCAGTAGTTGATGATTTTTGTGTGTTGCTTGATCTACATTGGCGGCAGGCATCCGTTCCCCCGGTGCCAACCTGGACCCCGCAGAAGACGGTTAGACTTAAAGGCTTTGGTCTCTGCCGACAATAGGAGCTTTGTTATGGACAGGCTGCAAAAGCTCTCAAGCCCTCTTGGGAGGTCAACGTGCATGACCATGCTGCCCAGATCTCTGATGAGATCGCTGCTGACAGCTTTCCGCTGGCTGATACCAGTCCGCGCTCGGCTACTATGTCAACAGAATCGTGGGACGTTCACAGGCAGCTTGCTGCGTGTCGCAGGAGGGCCAGAATTCTCACCCGGGCAGCTGCCCGTGCACGTGTTGCTGTTTGTTTCTACATATGGCGAGCTCCCCATTCATATGCCTCGTCTCTCGATCTTGGTCATCTTGATTGGAAGTCATGTCAAACTTGGCGAGCCACACTCAGGTCTAAGCTTCGCACCTTTGCTGCAACCATGCGTCAGATTAACCAACTTGCGAACTCCTTCCGGCATTTGTGGAGGGTTGACAAAGCTGCTTTTATCAACGCTGTAGCTCAGGAGGCTTCACTCACTTGTCCTTCTGAGGTTTTCAGGGCTTTGAGGCCAATCATGCCACCTGCGCGCAAGCCTTGTACCATTCGACCTCT
>CAJNIZ010044715.1:147011-159827 GCA_905231905.1 Symbiodinium pilosum
CACCTTCAGCCAGCTTTGGTGCGGCTTGTGTGCGTTGCAAGCTTGTTTTTCCTGATGCTAATGCTTGGTCATTGCATGCAGTGCGCAAGCATGGCTACTGTGCACAGTGGTCAAGTGCAGCCAAGGGCAATACTTGTAGGGGTTGTTTCAGGAGGTTTGCTAGTAAGGGTCGATTTGCGAGGCATCTGCGCTACAGCTTTCCCTGTTTAATTCACAACTGGGCAAATAGCAGCGGAGTGTCTGAGGACGGGCCTCATTTGCAAGCACCACCCCAGGCATGGGAGGCATGGGGACAAGCACTTCCCCAAGGAATCCGTGAGCCATTGCATCTTGACTTCCTCGTCCGCTTGTTTGATGGTCCGGGAGATGAAGAACCCGTTGAATGGTTGACTGGTTGCGTCAATGAGTTTTTGGGCCCACTCCCTTTGCTCAGACATACCTTCGAGTTCTGGATGCAGCAATACGACCCTCTTTGGATCAATGATGGACTGGCTGCCAAGTTTCGTGACTTACTTGAAGATGAGGCCTACAGTGGCGAGGTGGCGCGTTCCACTGCTCACTGGTCGCAGGTAGTCTGTATCCCGTGCCCTTTGCACGGTCATTCTTGGGCTGCGGGTCGCGAGACAGTCTGCATAGGCTCGGGTGATACTTTCAGGCGTTTCGCTGAGGCTTATGGCACGCTTAAACTGAGCTGGGATGATTTGCAGGACATTGAGCTCTTGGAAAGTTTGGCACTATTGGCCAATGAGATCGTTTGTTTCTTGTTTCTTGATAGGATAGCGGCGGAGCCTTCTGCTCTAAAGTTGGCTTTCCAGGTCTCACTGCAATGTAGACATGCCGGGATCAATTGCTTTTTATGTTGCAAGAGATCACTTGCCTGCGCGAGTTATCTTTCTGAGCCTCCTTTTTCCTGGCTGCAATGGCTACCAGTGCAGGCTGGGGGGCAGTGCTCTGGATCAATGGCCTAAGGGCCTTGAATGATAGATGTCGATTTGAGCAGGCATTGCTATTTAATCCGGACTCTATGCGCAAAGGAAAGAAAGGGAAGCCCCTGCTTTCCGACGCAAGGACAGAGCAAATGAGAGCCTGCACTGCGCTTTGGGCTAAGTCCTCTAGCAAGGCCAGCTTATCTCCAGCGCTCGTGGCCTTGTCTGCCTTGCGGAAGCCACCCGCTGTGTCTGCAAGCTATTTCTACTTGCTGCCAGGGGGACCGGAATGAATGCTGCTTGCTAGTCCTGCGTGTTCTCCGGAAGGTCACCGCGACTTGGGCTTTTCTTTTAAGCAGCATGCTGTATTCTTCCCGCAGCAGCTACACTCCAAGATCTCACATGCAGATGATGACGAGGAAGAGGGAAAGGCAAGTGCGGACAAGCGAAAGAGATAGAAATCACGCTCCACAATCGATACATAAAATGGCATGCCACAGCCCAGGGGCTGGTACTATAGTGCGAAAGAATGTGGGCAAAGAAGCAGCGTGCAGTTATGACGCTTGTGAGGATGATACACAGTGCTTACAGTCTTGGGGAAAGGAACGCTTAAGCACGGTCAATATGTGATGATGGTGGTGATTATGCCATGTGTGATCCCGATAGTACTGATGATGACACTGCTCATAAGAAGTACGATGATGATGATGACGACTAGGAGAAGTCCAAAGACGAAGACCTGTTGACAACTTAAATCACCATGATTGCGGCAGTGAAGCAGCGGCAGCAATAGTGGGTATGATGGCGACGGCCAATGGACGGTATGTGTATGTGATAGATTCGGACATGTGAGGATAGCCTACTGTAAGTCTACGAATCCGATGGCGCTGGTAAGCACGTTGATGTTGATAATGCTCATCCTGGCATGGTGATGGTGACGATGATGATGATGATGATGATGCTGCTGAAACGATGGATGGTAGGACAGCGCAAGTACCCGCTTGAAGGACTGATAAGCTTCGTGACTGGCTTCACGGTTCCCTGCTCCTGCACAACTGAACTAGGCCCAGCCATACCAGCTTACATAATGTGAGGCACTGGCCCTCATGCATGCGAATGGCACGGTCAATATCATCATCCGTCATTTCTGCGGTCATGGGCACATCCAGGTAGTCAGCCTTGGTGGGATGAAGAGGTGCCTCCACTGGTCAAGCCAACTTTCTTTTCCTGAGGCTGCGGCTAGAAAGTCATTCATGACCTGACGCCTCGGTGCCCATGTCAAAGGCCACGTTGCCTGGAAAATGCCTCAACCCGAGTCGAGGACACATGGGCTCCACCTGACATGGAACTGCTGTCGCCTCCCTGCCTTGGTGGAGTCACGAAGCAACTTTCGCTTTGAGCTTTTGGTGCTTTGCCATGCTTTGCCATGCTTTGCCATGCTTTGCCAAGCCGCAAGTTCACCGTATAGCGCTGAAGCTTCCGATCGTACTTGCCCCCTCGGCGATCAGCATGGTGAAGCGGCATTTCATCTCGTTGCTCACTTGCAACAATGCAAGCTCGGGCAAATGGCGGATTGTGTTCTTGAACATCTCACAGTAATCAGTGATCATGGTCCACCTCAATCAGCCCGCAAAGATCATGTCAGTTCTCGGAAGCCATGACCGAGGGAGCCGCATTAGCTGAACTCGTCCATGATCTTCCAGAGGGATGCCCTGACCTGAGTCTTTGATCTCGACGGTCTCGCGAAGACCCGGAAATCTTCATAAGCACGATGTGCTAGCTTGGCGAATGAGGTTGGCAATTCGCAGAGAGTGCCGCCAGGATCACGCAACCAAATCCATAGGGTTGAGGGCCCTGCCCAACTCTTCCAGGCGATCTTGCACCGTCCTGTGCGAGTCCAGCAGCAAAGACATCTGAATTGATCCGGCAAAAATGAGGCGTCTGTGTACACGAGCCTTCGTTTCTCGTTGATCTCTTTCTTGATCTCTGGTAGGAAACCTCAGGAAAGAGCGATGCTGTGAGGCCAATCAGACATCCGGGAGACGCCACGACTGAACCTCTGATGCATCCAGCCATCAAGCCAAGATGCGCCGAATGTGTTTGAAAAGGATCCTTACAATGCTGCTCTGCACGCTAAGGCAAAAAGATGCTGGTTGGCCTCGTGATCTCCAGTTTCTGTAACATGAAGCACCCACACGCTGGCACGTATCGCACCAGCATTACATTAATCATCTGTGAAACTTTGCATGCTTGCAGGGCTCTGTGTCAGCTTGTCGATGAGGGTATTGGTCCCCACTAGACCTGGTCTCAAGGCATGGCGAAGCAAGAATCCTCAAGAAAAGCTGTCCACACCTGGTGGAAGTTTGCTGTAGAGGCGGTGGTTTTCGAACCATTCCCTGGACGCACTGCAAGAGAAAAGGCAACCGACTGTCATTGCTCAAGCATACCGTCAACTTCGGACAGTGGCCATTACCATCTACTTAGGACTTTGCGGAACGAGATGTGAAGAGGGTCAAGTTTGACACACGAAGGCGATGCCCTTGGTGAAAGTGTGCGAAAAAGGGGCCTGGTAGTGTATTGATTCAGTGGCCGTTCCACAAGAAAAAGCGGCCCCCCAGGGGGAATTGGTTTAACGGGTCCTCCCCGGCCCACCAGGTTCTGGAACCGGCCACAGCCGACGACTTGTGACGACGCGCTGCGGCCATCCGCCGCTGCAATCCTGTCCCCCATTTCGGCCCGGCGGCGCAGCACAGCTCGCACTCGAAAGCGCCGCACAATCACGCATAGTTCCTGCAGGAGCTCAGAGTGGAGCGCCGCGGGCTCAATCTCTTCCCGCGAAGACATCCACAGACCAAGAAACGGTTCTGCTGCGATGAGCATTTACAGTAAGGGGCCAGTAACAACCACAGCATGTGCCTCTCTTCCTTCAAGGAGACTTTCACCGGCTTGTTGCTGGTGATGTCCTGAGAGTAGCTACACGCGCAAAACTGCTTCGGAAGCCTATCGTGCAAGCCTGCTGGTTCCTCATCTTGACGCCGACATAGCCCAGGCCTAGAGAAACGTGTCTACTGCGACAAAGCAAGCTGCGTGGCTAAAGAAACGTCCGCAAAGGATGGCACGGAGTGGAATCTCTTCGCCACGCAACCTGAGCTTAATCAGGATGCATCTCTTACCCAGAACATTCCTGCTTCATGGTGGAAGCACAGAGAGAGAAGCCGAAGCTTGCGGTCATATCTGCTCCACAGAAGACAGATCTAATCGCACTAACAACACCCCAAAAATCATCCAACTGAAAGCAAACGATGCTGCGAAGTCACATCTTTACTGCATCGGTCCCCTGGTCCATGATGTCTATTTTGGTGATGACACCAATAGACCTTGGTTCACCATGCCACAGATTCGCTGCAGGTCGCCAAATGTTTCAACATGCATTCCTTCATTGTCCCGGCCAGGTGAGCCGACCTCATGCCCTGAGGATCAACTTGTCGTGCAAGTTGCAGAGCATCCGAGACCGACATGTCCTGGAGCAGCACAGGCATGCACGGGCTGCCAGGGCCTGATATGCCTTTTTGGGGGTCCTGGTTGGCAGGGATCACGCACAAAATGATTGTCCGCGGATCCTGTACAATTTGAAGACAAGGGCAGCTTCTGCAAAAAAAAGAGTTACGCATTCTGCAGCTGACATCTCGATGTGACTGTAATCCAGAATTCCAGCTCACTGCGCAACTCCGGTCCGCCTTGATGTAATGCAATGTCATTTCTCGGGTGACTCTTTCGATGTCATCCACCTGCAACAGCAAACATGAATAACAGCAGTCACCATTGAGGTGACGCATGCCTGGTCACTCCCTCGCAAGGGAACCCTTGTCACACCAGGCCTATGACTGCATGCATCCCGGATTTGCACACACGCCAATGAGAGCTTGCTTGAACTGAGCCGTCCGGCAGGTCGATAAGGGTCAGGTCGGGGGCACCAGTGGCATACACGGTAAGCACGATGGGATCATTCACAATGCCCTTGTTCCTGAACTCACAATGCAACTCAAACGTACAACCGTTATTTTCAACTGCAACAACTCACTGCGAGGCAAGTACGTGCCAGCCACGGCATCCGTCTGTCGTTCAATCTCCTGCAGTCTTGAGACTTCTACCAACGGTGCCTGTTTGTCTGACCAGCTTCATCCTTCCGAACATCATCGAAATTTGTGAACTTTTTGTCGCCTGCAGCCGTTGCGAAGACTGTCTTCATCTAGTTTGGAGGAGGCTCACAACGTGCAACAGCAAAGGCAAGCCTGTCTTTTCGAATACGGCCCACGCCTGACCTTCATCGAATTCCTGCACATTCAAAACCTTACTGTTTCCACAAGTCGAAATAGCCATGCATCGAAATAACTAGCAATAACTTGAATCTGGTTTCCACGACTTTGTCGTCCTGCGTGTTCAGATGAACCAAACGTAGTTCCAAAGGTCGCCTGCCAATCAGTTTGCCAATCAATTCGCAAAAACACGAATTGTGCCAGTAACTTCAAAAGCATAAAAGTCTGGGAACTGTTACATGCAGAACTTTGCTCAATCGTTGTCCGTTACGAAACCTTGCGAACAACTTCCTAACAGCAAAAACGCGTGCATTGCTGGAACACCACCAAGCCTGGTAACCACGCCCCCACCCCGAGGCAGAAAGTCGAGCCTGAAATTGTTGTGGTTTCATGCCGTTTATCGAGGTTGTCCGCAAGCAAACAAGCGCCCGACCCAACAATTGATTCAATCAATGAGCTTTTGCCACTGCTCTGCGTGCCAATCGCCGCAATGCGGGGCAAACTAATGTAGCGCTGCAGCCTCAGCTTGTGTGTGCTTCCTCAAATTGGAATCAGCTTTGTAGCTAGCGTCGTGACAGAAAACCAAGATTACAAATGCTGCGAACACACCAAGTTCCACACCCGACATCTCTCAGCTCGTCAACAACCTCGGGATCTAGGACAACGATTGACTACGTTTGCAATTGCCACACTTGCACATCAATATAATGGGTTCACGCGAACAGTGAATAACATGAAGCCTGGCATGATGCAAGATGGCGTGTTCACCTGCAGTGCACAAACCCAACATCATGAAGCACAATGAGCTCCAGGCAGTAATCAGTTGTCGCAAGTTTTCATATAATGAGGACATTTGGGAACTCAGACGAATCCAGAAATCTAATTAACTTGTGCCAGCTTACTTAAAACAATGAAATTCGTGACTCAAACATGATCACCCGCATCATGCAGACTGCAAATTCATTTATGACATGCAACTCGTTGAAGGAAAGACTGCGGAAACACAGAATTCATGGCCACGTTCTCAGATCATGCTGTCAGCTGTCAAGACATGTCAAGCAACGTGCAAGACTCTGTTTTGGACGTGTTACTATGCAAATGTTTAGTGCACACCCATGGTTTTAATTGGTGGTAGCCCCGGGTTGACGACAAAATCTTGCAAGAACCATGAAAACTGCTGCTGTGTACATAGAGCGTGTTGAAAGCTCCGCGTAGTCAGTTGCGCAGGTCAATTGTGATAGGCATACCTAACCTATATTTTCCCCTGCTTAGTAAGGCTTAGTAACTTCAAAGGGGAGGCTTGAGCCAAATAACAGTCCACCATACACAAACCATTGAAAAACTACCTTAGTTGCACGCGTGTAAGGGTGTATGCATACAGCTTTACACCCCCCAAGGCAATAAGCAACTAGTTCTGTGTGGTTGCACTGCTCCTGTCCAAGACCTACCACAAAAAACAGACAAACAGCACTCTCCTTTTTACTTGGGTTGCTCTGAGTGTAGCTTCAAAGGGCTCGGAGGCAGGAAGGTTTCAAGCTTCTCTGTCCCGTTCAAGATTGGCATTTCCTACGTTTGGCCAAAACACAAAGCTAGCAGCGGACTATCTCTTGTCACGAGGTGCGAGAAATCATACGCACGTGGAGGGTGTACTTACACCCCGTGTGAGACTGCAGTGAAAACAGGAATGACATTGCCATTAAGTTTGAACCATGTGCCAACCAAAAACCTTTGGCATCATCAAAGCACTCAAGTATATCACCTGGTGTTCAGAAATACTATTCAGTATAAAAAAATTCATTCGCGTAATTCACTCACAGATTGCAGACGCAGAACGGCTTACTTTTCCATCGGTGACTTGGGGAAGGTGCATCAAGTCAAACGTGCAATGCAAAGATGGGAGCCAGGCTGGCTCCCATCACACAGGAGGGCTAAACCCACACTTCCAGGACAGGCAGTCCTGCAAGATGCACGGCGCTAACCCCCAACTTAACCGACTATGCTTAGGGTCCAGGTCTAAACCTCATAACCCTAGGGAGGGCGTTCAAGCGGGCAGATCCCAAGGATGGGCCAACGATCTAGCCGGCACCCTGAGCAAGAAGCACACTTCCAAGATGGAAGCCAGAGCCTCGGTGCAGTCTGAAGCATGAAGCCCTCTCCAGTCAAGAATGACCTTGCGTGAATGTTCGTCGGCACAATTGGACGGACTTGGCACCTTGGCGAACCAAGGAAACGAACGTGACAAAGACTCTACTGTCAAGTATAACTTCGTCAAAGCTATACCTACACGGTTCCTAGCCGAACCACTAATAAGTACGTCCCTTGCGCTGGGGACGGCCACATAGGCTGTCCCTCCAAACAACCATTGCAAGGATCGCTGCACATAGTTCTGCTTCGAAGATTATTGAAGAAGTGTGGCCTTCTCCCAACGCGTAAGCTCAAGGGAGAAAAATTTTAATGGCTGCCCACGCACATCCAAAAGCACTCCCCCAACCCACATCTCTCATTTCCTGGCTGCCCTTCATAAGCAGCGTCTGTGAAGAGGTACATCGGATGTGCCGTCACACGAGTCACCAGCCTCGGTGGACCTTTGACAAGAAGGTCAAGAGAAAGGGATATGGCGTCGGCGGCATCGTCAGACACTAGGCCACCTGACACTTCGCAAGATCTCAACGCCTGCACACAAAGTTTGGCTAGTCGTCCGAAGAGCTGACCCCCTACATAAAGCATCCTGCCTCTGAGACGCTCGATGAACTTGGTTGACGCTTTACGATCGACAAGCAGCGATTCCAGAGACTGTTGTTCTTCCACCCGGCTGGGCGTATTGGCAAAAGACACCCGTATTCCGTATTCCCAATGCTCCGAACTCCGCACTGAAGTCTTGGTCTTTGTCTTCTGCAACTTTCCAGCCCAACAGCCTGAAGAAGTTCCCCAGCATTTGGCTGACCAAAGTGGACTCACCTTTGCGGCACACTGTGATGAAATCATCGAAGAAGTGGGTCATCATCAGAGACAGACACTTAATGGCCAGCCACCACAAGCTGTGGGCCATCCTAAGGCAACCGTAAACCGCCCGGCTGGCGCCAAAAGGCAATGCGTACATGCACCTCAATGTCGGACCTTTGCTTCCTGGATCGTAATAGGAAAAGTTCGAAAACTTCAGACTCTTGTCCGACACTGTCGGCAGATAGGGTCCACGCACTTTCCTTCAAACCAGAGTCCTCTGGAAATTTGTCTAGCATGGCCAGGCACAAACTTCCAAGCAGATCAGTGGATTGTGGCTTTGGAGATTCAATCTTCTGAACAGAGGCATTGAGACTTGAAGTCGAGCAGTCATCAATGACCCTTGGCTTCCCTTTCTGGATAATGGCAAACCGGCGATTGATCAAAGCATCGTCTTGCAAAGAAAGCTGGGCCGAATAATTCCGAAACCCAACCTTTGAGCGCTTCGACTTTGACGCCTCTTCAAGCGCACTCTTTCTCAAAGAGGGGGCCTTCTGCGCACATGTCCAAAGACTTCTCTGCTGGGCGAAAGAACAAAAGAAAAACGCCTAAGATCGGAACTTGCTCTTCCAAATCAACCCCATGCTTTATCACAAAGACTACACCTAGGTAGAAATAGCACTAGAGGATGATCAGCTGCCTTAGAATTGGAAAGTTGGTCCCGCAAGTCGGCGGTCGCGAGAAGATTGACTCATCAGATGGCGTCTTATCTGGCATGGCAATCGCATGGGTCACTTTGCCAAGAGTTGCAATCATGGTAAGGCTGGCAGCAATCAGTAAGTAGCAGGCGTAGTGACAATAATGGTAGGTCCCATCAAAAACAATGGTATTTGGGAAGGCGCTTTCAAGGTTGACTGTGAGTGTTTGGCCATAAAACACGCGGGGGGTGGAGGGGGGCGCAGCCCCCCCCGCGGAAGGGTTGCGGGGGGGGCAGAGCCCACCCAATCTTATAACTGTAGAAACCTACAGCGCAGGCAAGGAGTATGGTAAGGCAAATAGAAATCAGCAATAAATTCGGTAGGGAAGACCCTTGTGAAGAATAACAAGATAGGATGAGCCCCCTTCAAGCCTTCCCTTCCCCCGTTCTCAAGCCCCCAAGCGTGGGTTTAGAGGAGGCTAGAAAGAGGGGCCGGGAAGGGAGACCTTAAGGGCTTCTCAAGCCCCCTTGAAGCCCCCTTCAAAGGCTTGGGAGATCCCTTGAAGCCCTCTTCGAGAATTCAAGGTCCCCCTTTCTGAAGCCCCTTCAAGCCCCTTCTCAAGCCCCCCTTGAAGCCTCCCTTGAGAAGCCCCCCTTCTCAAGCCCCCCGTCAAGCCCCTTCTCAAGCCTTCAATGTTCGTCCGCCCCCCCCTCCCCCGCAAATTCAATTTTGAGCCCCCCTTCGTAAAATTCAGACGGATCATGCCCCAGAGTGGCCAAGCTGGCAGAAGTGAGCTTGGGCAAGTTTGTTGCCTGGCAGCCCATGTCAGGTACTCAAGCAGACTGTGAGCTCGTTTTTCAATTGGTCAATGGAGACTTTATGTGCCAACTTATTCACAGAAGAGATATTCTGGTCTTATGTTCAAAACCTTAAGAGGACACTTGCTCCTTGCTCCGGCTTCACGGAGTTCTCACTGTGGAGGACCTGTTGGTCTTGCGTGGAATGTCTGAAACTCTAGCGCAGCGTCTTGCAACTGACAAATGTGCACGTCAAAGGCTGGAAAATGTACAGTCTCCGCTCACGCCCTTCGAGAGCACCCTCTCGATCTGCCACGCGGCCTCCCAGCACAAACTCACGGCTTGTTCATGGCAGGGTAAGCCAACAGTGTGATTTTCGGACGGTTTGGAAGCGTGTTTAGAGTTTGATTTAAGGTTTACTAAACCCTAAACCCTGAACACGGAGTAGTGAGTGCATCGTCAATCTTGGAAAAAAGAAAACATTGCCAACAACATGCTGAAGATGAACTTGGTCAAGCGACCTTACGCACACCGCTTGCCAAAAATTTGCAATTCCTGCCTAAAGTTTCATGAGCAACCCTCTCCAGTTGAACAAGCAGGTGAACGACAACACTGGCAAACCCAAATCATAGAAACGTCGCACATGTTATAAATTCAGAAAAAACCATTCGTTTCAGCGGTTTTAAAGCAGGAAATTACAAACGCTGGTATCAAGCTACCAGAACTGCCCGGCCTTGCGCCAGCGCAAAAGCACCTTTCTTTTTGGAAATTAAGGCCTGACGAAAGCTTGTAGAGCCAAGCGGGCCTATGGCACAAACTTAAAGCGCTGTCAACCCGTTGACTGCTAGTCTTCATTTGCAATGCGTGCTAGCGCCTTGAAACATTGATTGACAATGCGAGTCAAGGTAAGCAATGTGCCACTTTTAATCTTTAGAGCTTCATGCGGAATTTAAAGTCGATGATTGCAAATTCTGCATGGTTGCTTGTAGACCACAGGACAAAGTCAACATCTAAAGCGATGATTGTGCTTTTAAATAACTACGCAATTCGAATGATGTGGAATGCCAAGAACTACATTTTGTACTATCCCTTGTCGTGTTCCTCTCACCTGCAATGCGTCAGTGGAAGACATAGAGGCAAGACAAGTGGTCGCAAAGGCCAGAGGTTGCGACAGGACCAAAGTGGGTTCAGTAAGACACCTGGAACCTTGCAATCCGCATTTAAACTTTTTCGAATGAGATAGGCACTAGACGCAGGTCGGACAGTCACTGGAGGTCAACAGTGTATGAAGCAGACAGAGCCATAATCTAAGCTCTGCCGAGCCGCCGATTCCAGCAAAGAGATGGAGGTGGATCCAAAGCATCCTTCAAGGGAAGGGGCTTCAAGAGCTGGAAGGGCTTCAAGCTTGAAGGCGGGGAGCCGAAGGAGGGCAGGAAGTGCTGAGAGAAAGCCCTTCAAGCCCTTGAAGGGAGTTAAGCGCTTCAAGGCGGCTTGAAGACCCCTTCAACCCTGGGTGTACTGTGATCTTGTACTCGCTCCCTAAACCTGAAAAAACCAGCGAACAAGCCCAGCGAACTGCGCCCCATGTCCCTCACCGAAGCCGGCGGCAAATCTTCGCGACGGCGTTGAAGAACAGACTTTGGCCTCTGTTTCGGAAGCCGCGCCAGGTAGAAGCAGCGAACATCTTGGCCCTTTGGGGTGGCCAAACGTTGGACCATCTGCGCATTAACAACTGACACAAGGACAGTCTCTAGAACGCAGCCAAGCAAGAGTCGCTGGTGTCACCAACGGTCCCGCGTGCGGAGACAGCCGGATGCTCACTAGGTGTGGAAGACCAAGACTCCAGGCGGCCTCGAAACTGGGCGCTGTGGGCAAGAAGTCATCTAAGGCGTCTTGCTACAATGACTTGGCGATGCATTTCCATCCTGCTTCTAGGGATGTTACAGGGGACGATTAAGTTCTCGGAGGGGCCAGAAGCCTAAATCCGAATCGCACAGTGCTTTGCTTGGCGAGTTCTTTCGCTTCCTGCCATGGGTCTGGCTATCCAAGATGGCCGCATCCGCCTTCGCCCCAGGCGGAGAACCAGGTGCCTAGTTCTCGCAATTTTGAGTGCCAAGCAAGCCGTAGCGGTTGCGAGGAAAGGATGTGCTTCTTCGAGAATTTGTTTTTGGCAGAGTTCCAACACGGCACTTAGATGCATGGATCGGGCTGCCTGGTCAGACGCCACTAAAGGGTCTCTACCAGCCAACGTGGTACATGCCATGCATGCGTTGCTTGATAGGCTTGCGTCGGCTCGTCCTTGGTCTCTCGCGCACGGCTCGCCGTCCCAGCCCTGAACCGCAACATCCCCCGCGTCAAACATGACTGCCCACAAACCTGCGTTCGAAATTTCCGCAAACAATATCAAACTCCAATCAAATCTAGCCCGCACAGGACAAAGAATTCTGCAATTTTTGTAAAGATGTACGATGCTCACAATTGACCTTTGCCTGCTTTAATGACTCCAAGACTCATCCAGGTGAAAGGACCGGAAGGGGAGGAAAGCTTCTTCCGGAAGTCTTCTTTTCTGAAGCCAGGCAACGTACTTGCCGATTCTTCCCCAGATTTCTGATAAATTGCTGAGAAAGTATAATAAGATGCTCAGGGCAGTGCGGAATGGGGTTTTCTTTCCTGATCTAAGCCGTTCAGGTAGGTTTCAGGACCCACCGGCAGTATCAAACGAGGTGCCAGTCAAGGTGGAGGACTCGGGCTGTGAATCGTCCGGGCCAGCCAGTTTTGACGTAGTCAG
Organism: Symbiodinium pilosum; assembly: GCA_905231905.1. Classification (NCBI taxonomy): domain Eukaryota; class Dinophyceae; order Suessiales; family Symbiodiniaceae; genus Symbiodinium; species Symbiodinium pilosum. The sequence continues at coordinate 159,477 of CAJNIZ010044715.1, forward strand.
CCAGACAGTTGAGGAACAGGCTGAGGCGCTTAATGACCTAGAGAGGCCTGAGCCCCTCGTGACAGGCAGGCAGGGAGGTTCAGTCAAGTTCAACATCTTCGTCTTCATCGACTTCATCTGAGGAAGAGGCCCAGCTAACAGGCCGGGTCTTGTGCAATGCAAGGAGGGTCATGGAGGCCTGATTGCGCTATGTTCCAACACGTTAGAACACAGGTAGTGCACTTGAAGGCCATCGGAAGCATTTCCAATTCTTTCGTGTGCGGCAGGAAAATCTCTGCTGATTATACAGACATTGACACCTGCGCCTTTCTCAATAATATAGAATGGGGGCCCATGGGGTCACTTTACCGC
>CAJNIZ010044716.1:0-26877 GCA_905231905.1 Symbiodinium pilosum
TATATTGGGTACCATAATATCCGCAGATAAAATTCTACTCAGTTGTCGTCTTCGATGCACGTCTCGTGATCCCCTGCTGCTCCCTTGTCCCCAACTTGGGATTACTTCAAACAGAACCCCCCCCCCCCCCCCCNNAACAGTGGTAGAATAGGAATATAAGAGGGCCCCAATATAATCATCATTATAGTGACTATGAAGGATAATGGAAATTTCATGCGGTCTTCTATAAGGTATAATAGGAATACAAGACGACCCTGATAAACTAATAAAATCACCTCTATCCTTATGGTCACGGCTACTGGGTGGGGGGGTCCACCTAACTTAAAACACTGAAACTGAAATCCTAGACCCGCAGCCTCTAGATCATTGAACAAACCTGATAAACGATGCCACCTCCATTGAATTCGCCATTGGTGCCACCGCAAGATGACGCGCTGTTGGAGACACAATTTGCAGGCCTTCGGGGGTTAATGGTAACGAGTTTCAGGGGTCACGTTCTCCTGGGTTGCTCCAAAAGCAAGAGCCTGTGTCGCATGGATCTTCTTTGACAAGTATCCGCATATGTAGTTATGGGACCCTATACACGGCACTCCTGTTAGGCTCACTGAGTTGGCTTTGAGAAGCTTAAGCCAAGCTGGGGGTTAGTGATTGTATGCTTCATGATAGACATTGAGCCATCAAAATGTGATGGTAAAGTGACGAGCGTCACTACCATGCATTGGTAACTTAATTTCAGTTTCCACAAAGTGAGCATCAACAGCAACCCAGCTTGAGCGTTCTTTGGTGGTTAAACCCGGTAAATTCCTTGTAGAGAATACTATACCCCAAAAGGAGGATATAATCTTACTCTATAATGGGTACCATAGTATCCCCAAATAAAATACTACTCAACCCTAAACCCTAGACCCCTAAACCCTAAACCCCTAAACTATATTGGGTACCATAGTATCCCCAAATAAACTACTACTCAATTGGCGTAAGCTCTCACATTCCGCGAGGGATCGCGATGACCAGGTTTGGAACCGCAAATGTCGAGGTTTTTGTCTTCAGGGGTTTGAAAGTTTTGGATAGCCTTCCTTGTTTGGGCTTTAGGGTTTAGGGTCAGGGTTTAGGGTTTTGCCTTGTTTGGGGTCCAAAACCGTGTGCGCGGAGCGCTTGTGTTTGGAGGATCCGCTTGGGACTTGGATCAATGGTCTTCGCCCCGAACAGGATGCTTTCTAACCCTACTTCCTGCACCCTAAACTGAGTTGTTGTTAAGGGAGTTGAACCGAGTTACGACAATATGTGTACACTGTGAATTCTAGGAGTTCCTTATTAGAGTAGCGTAATTTAAGCTCCTTGACCGCAACCCAGTCGACCCTACAAGGTTTCTACACGCCTTATTGACACCACTTATTGAATCCTCTGTCAGTTCTCTACAAGTGCTTCCTTCCCTTCGAGAATGTCCCTGAAAGGATATGCTAGCGCAGAGACCGAGACTTGGTCTCTCGTACCAAAAAATAAGGGTTTAAAAAGTTACATGCACTCCGTGATCCTGACCTTTGAGCAGACTAAATCCCTTCCTTAGCAACGTAGGCCTCTCTGCACTCTAAGCCCAAACCTTTAACCCAAAATCCTAAACTCTAAGATCTACAGGCCGAACCCTAACCCCTAAACCCCAAATCCGAAACCCCATGATCTGCCCCAAGAGTAGGTGAGAAGCTTAGGATTCAGGGCTAGGGCGGTGTAGGGTTTCGAGGGTTTAGGATTTTATGGTTCAGGGTTCAGGGTTTAGCGTTCAGGGTTTAGGGTTCAGGATTTAAGGTGGACGGTAAGTAGAAGTACTTTTGGGGGGTCCCTATAACAAGGATCCTGGTATATTGGGGTACGCAAGGGGTTCGCCTACGCATGGAAACTCCATATTTAAGGGATATACGAATATGCAGATATACATATATATATATATGGCTTAGGGTTTAGGGCCCGAAGGAAGGGTCCATGCACCCAATCATTTGGCAATTACCTGGGCGTTTCTGGCGAGAGCGGTATAGGTTTTGGGAGGCATACGATTAGTAGGTACCTGGACCCTAAGCTGAATGAATGCATAGTTCGGAACACATGCAATGAAGCTTACCATTCACCAAAAATCCTTCCAACCAAGATGGGCAATTAAAGCTCTTGCCATAAGACCAGTCGACGAAGCAGGTCTCAAGTACCCAACGGTTAGGATTCAATGAGGGTCTAAAGGTTTGATTTGGGCTCTGGGAATTGCAGCATATAGTCACCCTTAAGTAGATAGAATATGGGGTATATGGGGCTTTCTACAATATACCCAAAGCCCTATTCTATCTACTTAAGGGGGACTATATATGGGTTTGGGGAAATGATGTGGTGCCGGAGTGCTTAGAGCCTTTGGGAGACTGCGCTCAAGGAGATGCACTTTCAGCGCCGAAGGCTTCGAAAACGAAACGGTCTAGGGTTCAAGGATACCAGAGTCTGGGATTACAGTATACCTCAAATTATAAGAGACCAGGGTTTAGGATTATAGCTCAAATTATAGTAGGAACAGGAGCAAGGTTTGGGATGTATTCTTAACTCAGGGTTTAGGGTTCAGGGGTTTTGTGGGCTCTGATCATCTACGCCCCACGGGATCTGCGCATGCCCTGCCATCATGATTATGGCCAAAATGGCACCAGAGGTGAACATAAAGCTCAGGCGTGAAGGACTTGGAATTATCAGGCTCTACCCTAACAATCCAAGTGACCAGTGGTCATAGGAGTGCCAAAAAACCTACAAATCCACGTGCCCAAGCAAGAAGTTCCCAGCTATAAGTACGCAAACAGCATGTGTAGTTTCCCTAAATTACTGTTCCCAAAATGGAGAAATTTATATAGGGCCCCGCATTATAATGGGAACCCAAATACAGGACCCCGTATTATAGGGAATTCAGACCAATACCCATGTAGATACACGGGATTTCAGCCCATTGAGCCCTTGAAGCGAACAGCTTCTGCCTACCACGCCATGACCCTACTTGAGGATCACAGGGACCTTATAAGTAGGGTTTAGGGTTTTAGGGTTTAAGTAGGGTTTAGGGTTTAGGGCTTGACGATCACAGGGACTTTATCAGTAGGCCATTGGGGATGACTGGGATAGAGGTTGTTACATGGCTAGCAGGTGAAAGTATATGTTTTCTTAGTCCTCATGACCTTCCAAGTAAGGGTAGTAGCTACTGTGCCCACGCATCAAGCAATCTGGCGCGCGTCCTTAGGGCCTCACAGAAGTTGGAGGTCTACGAAGGCTTCTCTCACCATGCTACCCATAAACCCTAAAACATACACCCCTAAACCCTGATCCCTAAAACCCTAAACCCTAAACCCCAAACCCGAAACCCTAGACCCCTTATGGACTGGGAGCCCCCCATGGTTGGAACCCTGAACCCCAAACCCTAAATCCCATTAACAGATCCAATGCGGTGGCAGACCCAAAGCCCTACATAGGAAGGGAGTGAGCCCCTTATCATGACCTACTTTCCTATCACTCCGGGGTTTAGGGTTTAGGGTTCAGGGTTTAGGGTTCAGGGTTCAGGGCTTAGGATAAAGAAACCCCCTTTTTGGGGTGTAACTTGGCTTTCCGAGCAAGCTTAAAAACCCTGAGCTGCCCGGAATCCAGGCCCTAAACCCTAATCTTTGTTTCTCTGCAAATGCGAAGCCCGTAGACACCTGACCCCAAACCATAAGCCCTAAACCCTAAACCCTATCTACTCAAGGGGGACTATAAGGAACCCGAAACCCTGCAACCGGGCCTCCAGTAACTTGAGGTCTCGATAGCAGTGCGGCACCCGGCGCTAGGTGACCAGGAAGGCAGATCATTGGACCCAAACCTTTCGAAGTTTTGGTCTTTTAGGGGGCTAGGTTTAAGGTTTTTGGGTCCCAAACCTTGTTCCACAGCGTGACACTTTTGGGCTTAGGATTTTGGGTGTTTTGGGTGCTAGACTTAAGTTGTTTAGGGTTTGGAGGGTTTAGAGCTTAGGATGCGAACAACCCTCAAGAGCCATATAATGACCCCAGCCCTGAACCCTAAACCCCTACACCCCTAAACCTCTTAACCCCTAAAACCTAAACCCTAAAACCTAAACCCTAAACCCTAAAACCTAAACCCAAAACCTTGAACTCTAAACCCTTTTTGCTGTACCTACTACGTCCTCTGACCCTCCAAGTGAGTGCCAGCAAAGTGCAAGGCTAGGCTGCTGCACCGGGACAGGTTGTAGTTACAACTGCAATACGGGCTTAGGGTTTAGGGTTTAGGGTTCCGGGATTAGGGATTAGGGTTTAGGGATTAGGGGTTTAGGGCTTAGGGATTAGGGTTTAGGGATTAGGGTTTAGGGATATATGAGCCACAGTCAATATTTCCCATTTGGGTTTCTCCAGATTTATTATGGGTCCTTTTTGGTTATAGATCTTATTACGGCACCTAATAGTTCGGGTACCAGAATGGGACCCTAATTTCAGGAACTACCATTATACTCACAGATGTACCTCCGATAGTTCCCCGGTAAAGGAAAGGGCCGAACGGTATCATAGTATCATGGGTTCTGGTCTACGGTTTAAGGCTACTTATGAGGGATCCGGAACAGGATATGAGAGACAAGGTTTGGACAAGTAGCTACACCTCCTCAATGGGTACCTCGAACCTCTAACGTGTTCAGGCTCTTTGCCACAATGCTCCTCAGGACTCAGGGCTTAAGAATCAAGGGCTGAGGGCTTGGTACGCTTAAGCCCTAAACTCCAAAAGCCTAAGCCCTGGTTAGCAGTTTCACCGCGCAGGCTACAGGATGTCGGAACCAGACGTACTGTAGTCTTATTACATGCAATTTAGGGTTTAGGGGTCTGGGGTGTAAGAACAGTTGCAAATCAAATGGAGAAGAAATGGAACATGAAATGGGCACTGGGATTTTGTAGGGGGTTGCAGGGATTTAAGGAGCCGAAATTATTGGCCAATAGCACATAGCCCCAGTTTTCATGTCATTTGCCGCTCTCTCTTCGGTTTGATTCTACAACAGGTTTCTGGGCCATACCGTCATGTGAGCTATAGTCTAAACTCTTAATGGCCCCCGAAATAACCCTAATAATGCTCGCCTATATAACCTCCCTTAAGGAGTTTAGACTACAGCTCATGTGAAATCGCGATGCTAGGAGTCTAGAGAAGTTTGGTGAAAGTTGGCGGAATGGTTAGGGTGTAGGCTTTAGGGTTAAAGGTTTAGAGTTGAAGGTGTTGATTTAGAGTGTGTTGGCTTGGTACTCCATGGTGGAAGCCCGGCGATAGACTCATCATGTGGGTGAAGTTTTTGGTGCTTGAAAGAAGTATAAGGAGATCTCATCTAAAAGACCACAACCAGAGGAGGTTTAGGGTTTAGGGCTTAGGGTTCAGGGTTTAGGGTTAGAAGCCGACTGAATACTGAGGACTATGGTATTCCAAATAGAAGCTCATGGATGCGACATGATGCGACCTTTTCGAGCTTCGGACAATTAGGGCTGCGTGTTGCGGGACTCAAGGACACGGTCAGGTAATCTGGGCTGCTGTTAAAGAACTTGAATTACGTTACTCTAGTAAGGAAACCCTACTAGTCAGTATATACCTCATATGAGCCACGGCCTAAATTCCTAGTATCACCCTGAACACCCCCCATAGTGGTCCCTATACAATTCCCTATACAACCCCCTCGAGGGAGTTTAGACTACAACCCATATCAAGGAAATTTAACTCAAGTCCAGTAACAGCAACCCAGGATTGTCGGGGAATGTGTTAAGGGCGAAACACAGGTACCAACTCGACGCCACTTCTACCAGGGCTTAGCTTTGGGGTTTAGGGATTAGTCTCTAGCAACTACTTTCGGTTGCAATATATACCTATGATACTAAACATCCAGAAGCCCTAGCTATACTGGTATAGGCTTATAACGCCAAAGCAGGAAAAACCCTAACTACACTGAATGTACGACCTGAGTTTTCAGCAGTTGCTATGGACTTCAAGCACCTACTGATTGCCATGAGACATGACCCTGAAGGCCCAGGTCTCTACACACAGGGATTCCTGTCCCTGAGGTCCTTTATCAACTTATACTACCTATATGGCAGGAACCTACTACATGGATAACTGGGCATCTATGGTGACAGCATGTGATATGAGCTACCGTAAATACTTCTCCTATAGTTCATGGACGTGGGTCCCTATTTAGGGTTTGAATGAGGACCCCACTAAACCGCCAGAAGGACCCCTGTGTCCACCCTTGATGGACCTTTTGCAACCCTAAACCCTAAAACCCTACAACCCTGAAACCCTACACCCCTAAAACCCTAAACACACTAAAAACCCTAAGACACTAAAACCCTAAAACACTCAAAGCCCTAAACCCTGAACCCTAAACCCTAAGCACTAAACCCCAAACCCTAAACCTTCAAGGGCTAATGTGCGGGCGGAAGATCAGTGGCTTCTTCTGGGTATCTCACAGAGGCATTTCCTAAACTAGTTCCTGTATGATCCCACCACTATGAGGATTTAGGGTTTGGGGTTTAGGGTCGTGCCCCTGTTGGGTACCTAATATGCAGGGTACCAAAATGGGACCCTAATCTGGGAAACTACCCATAAGCACAGTTGTATGTCTCCAGGGTCCTGAAGGCCCCTGTTTCCAGAATCACCCAGATTCATTTCTTGCTGTGAGAGTTGGCCCTAATGGTTAAGCCCTAAACCCTGAACCCTAAACCCTGAATTGATTTCCGACCGGCCGGCTCTGATGCTCTTTCTTTTTTTGGAGAGATCCCTTCTGTGGGACCCCTCGCCTGAGGAATGGCATCATGCACCCAAGCTTACACGGAGTCCCATGGGGTCTAGGGTTTGGGGTTTGGGGACTTCGTGTGAGCGGCCAGTGGTGGATATGGGCCTCCCGTGGAGATTCCAGGTGAGTTTGGGTCTGTGTAGCCTCCCTCATCTCAGGGAGTGTACCCTTAGGGTTTGTACCCTTGGGTTTGGGTCCCTAAACCACGGAATATGACCCTTAATAAGGGTATATAGGGTATTTGGGACCCAAAACCTAGGGTTACAAACATGAAGGGTACGAACTTAAAGTTGAAACCGGCTGAACGGATGGACTGGAAGTATCTGATTGCCAAGCCAACATTACTATCATGACTCGCACTGCTGTTGATACGAAATCTGATCTTGGCATTCCAGCTGTTTTGATAGTTGAGACATCAAGCCCTAACCCCCATATATCCCAACATATCCCCCATGTACGTAAGCCCTTTATCCCCCTTCAAAGGTAATGTTATTAACGCTGCGCCGTGCATGATGTCGCTGCCCTTGAAGACAGGAAGGCTCTTATTTCGGTGCTGGTAAGGAACAAATTTCAAGTTACCATAATGGGTATGGGGTTCAGGGCCTAGTGTAAGGGCATATATTACAATTAATCAAATACCGAACATCGCCAAGTGCATATTTCAGCGATTGGTTTTAATCTTGAGTTTTGTTGGGCTGAGGAACATAATAATGCGTATACGTCACACATATATTTGCTGGTGTGGCAACTTCGTTGAGTTTCTTAACAGCACGACAGTAAGTCCATCAGAGCCCACTGCTTCATTGCTAACCTGCCATCTCACCTTGACTGTCCTCTTTCCAAGAGACCAAGGACCTAAAAATTGGGGCTGCGCCTCAACTACTATAATCTGAATGGCTTTGTTCCTGAAGCTCTACTGGCTAGGCAGTTACACCTGTAGGTTCGCAGAGAAGAAGTGCAGAAATCCTAATTCATGTAACACATGTCCCGTGGTTGTCCAAGTGTGTGTGTCCTCAAGCTGACGTAGAGACAAACAGCTGCTCACATGTTTGGAGTAGGCCTGTCTTGCTAAATCCTAAACCCCTAAACCCTACACCCTATAAGGCCAAAACCCCGCTAAACCCTAAACCCTAAAACCTGGCTCTTGCAGTCCTTGAGCCGCCTTTTTCGGGCAAGGGTGGCCCTTGGGGCCACACCGCCACCTTGCTTTTAGGAGCAGGTACTGCTGTTGGATGAAATCTTGCACCATCTAGGGCACTGAACTCTTGTAGTTCCTAGGACGATAGGGACAAAAGGTGCCGCGAGATTTCCTCCATCAACAGCATGCCAATGTCTTCTTCTGGACTCCGGGCATACTTCGGTCCTCTGTTGCAAGCATCCTAAACAGAGGGAGAATGCTATGCGGAACCCTACATAGTAGTTTCAATTATCTTCTCCATTATCCCTATCTAAACCCCATATAACCCTAATATTCTATCTACTTACGGGGGATCTGCGGCCCGCTTCCCCTGACTTTCTCGAAGCGACTATGAGGATAAAGTCGCCCAGGGTCCGGTAAAGTAAGCCTTGCCCAGGCCAAGCACACACACACACAAAAAAAAAGAGGACCAACACCAACGCCAAAACAAAATAGGCATGTGTTATGCTGACCTTAACCCTGAACCCTTATGCCTAAACCCTCAACCCTTAACCCTCAGGAATGGCTTTCATTCGATTTAAATCATTGCTCATGGAGTCGTCAGGGTAGCGCGCTGCGGCTTTCGACATCTTCCGGCTGGCCGAGAGTCGTGAAGGGTTTAGGGCTTAGGGTCTAGGGCTAGGTTTTAGGGTTCAGCGTTCCTCCACTACTCCTGCACATGTTACCCTCTGAGGGTTCCCTCTTAATTTACCTAAGTAACCCATAATTATCCCTACATCCCCTAAAAAGTCCATGCAGATACATAATACACGGCTTCAGCCTTAGGTATATACATTTGGCCCAAAGGGCTCCCATGTCATGACTTCGAGGCCCAAGTACACAATGTATGGCTACATGGACCCTTTGGGACCATTAAGCATCACGTGTAGATTTCGGTAGGGTTCTAATTAGAATACTATAAGCAACATGGTTGAGGTCTAGGGTATGGTTCGAGGGCAGGGGAATTGGAGGAGAAGGGTTAGGGTTTCGGCTTATGGGTTCTGGGATAAGTCCTTGAAGACGTTCTTGTAGGCCCTCATCGCTTCAAACAATATTTTGCCGCACCTTAGCCCCATATGCTGAACTCTGCAAGTACCTTGAAGAGCAAACATAAGGAGAACCTAAAAGGTACTTGAACTGCATACCTCTGAACTTCCCTTAGGGGTGCAGGCCTCGGGCATGTTCAGTAGTAGAGGGGGCGAAAAAATTGCAAGTATCCTTTGTGACGAAGGCCTATTCCAGACCTAAACCCTAATCCCCAAACCCTATTCCTATGCAAGGAATCTGGACCCACCAACCCCATAAGCGCATATGTAAACCCGCATATAACCCCAGTCTCCACCTCCTAGGGTTCAGGGTTACCTAATCTTGTCCGTTTGGTTCTTCCTTATTCGGGTAGATAACATCCCGAAACCCTAAACCCCTTAACCCTAAAGCATATATCCCCTGAAAAAACCTCCCTGTAAAAAAAAACACAATATTGGTTTTGAATGGTAATAAAGACTCCTGCTGATTTAGCCCATAAACCCTAAAACCCCTTTTTAAACACCCAAAAACCTAAAAAACATAGCTGTAAGCTCTACACCCTGAAACCCTTAAACACCCTAGAAACCTAAAAACATAACTGTAAACTCTAAACCCTCAAACCCTTCAACACCCTTCAACACCCTAAACACCCTAAACCCTAAACCCCAAAACCCAAAAACCTTACACCCTAAACTGTTACTTGGAACTGCCTTTTGGGGCGCGAAACCCAGCCATCCCCATGACTAGCACTTGCACAGGAGAACAGAGCCCGCTGGCTCAATGCCCCGGAAAGGAATGGAAGCACATCAAATGTTTAGGGTTAAGGGTTTAAGGATTTAGGTTTAGGGCTTAGGGCTTAGAACTTTTTAGGTTTAGGGTGTAGGGCTTAGGGTTTCGGGATTAGGGTTTAGGGTCTAGGGTCCTAAGAACCTTGGATTAGGGTATAGAGTTTGAGGCATATTCCTACACGGTTCAGCAGTATGCTAAATAGTCCTCAGCTTCTTCGTTTGGGATCCATTTGAGCGACAGTCTAAACTCCTAGTATCCCCCTAGATAACCCCTGTAATACTCACCTAGATAATTCCCTATCTAACCCCCTTTAAGGAGTTTAGACTATTACAATGACTCATGTAAGGTTAAGGGGTATGGTTTTGGGGAATGGTGCATCGCCGCCGGGAAGCTTTTACCCTGAGCTCCGCCTCAAGGGCTCCAGGGTTGTACTCCTAAGGTTGTGCCCCAAAAAGGTTTCCCCAAAGTGGTCTTAATATAACCCTTATGTAAACCAATCAAATCTTCTGGGGTCCCTTAAAAGGATCCTAAAACCCAGGGGTACAACCCTAGGGGTACAAGCCTGATACCCTTGCTGACTCTTAAACCCTGAACCATATATACACACTCCCCCAAACTAACATGGAAACCCATAGAGCCCTCCTTTAAAAGGACTATGGTCTTTATAGGGCCCTTTTTGGGCTTCCATGTTGGTGTCCGGGAGGATCTATATAATGTAGGGTTTAGAGTCTAGGTCCTAATCTCCAGACTCTCTCGGGATGACTTGACGTCCAAGCCTGGTAGAACCCACGAACATCGACACATACCCCTACAATAATCCCGTATAAACCCCATACATACCCTCATAACAATCCTATCTCACACCGCGATAAAGTATAGTCTAAACTCCTACTATCCCGCCTAATAACTCCTATAGCACTCCCCCAAATAATACCCTATATAAACCACTTTAAGGAGTTTCGACCCTTAATGCTAAACCCTGTATTTTATAACCCCCTATAATCCCCTATATATACCCCTTGTTAAGGATAGTAGACAATAGTACACATATACCTGTGAAGAGTGGCACCTAGAAGGTGCACACTTTTGGGGGGGATCCTTACTGGCCCCGTGCTTCCTCTGTTGAGGGTTCGAGGGTTTAGGCCGCCTAGAGGGTCCATATATGCAACCATTAGGGAATTGGGACCCATAATTCCCTCTATACTATGGCATGTTGGGGCCTGATTCCCTAATAGTTGTCTAGAACCTCTACCATAAATCCCCTAAACCCCAAACCCTAAATCTTCTAAACCCTAAATCCCCTAAACGCTGAACCCTAAATCCCCTATATGGACCCTCTGGGCCTCCTTTGAATATTTCCTGCACAGATTTTATGCTGTCAAAATTCTCGTAAACTAAAAACACTGCGGCTGCGGAGGTTTTCAAGAATGAGGGTTTAGGGTTTAGGGTTTCAGATGCTTGCTTGCACTACCACTGTCACAGTTACTAGTATTATCAAATAATGAAGGTGGAGCTGAGGACTTATTGGTTGCTGTCACCATCAACCATGCTAGTTACAACTGCCATCATTGATACTTACTGTACCCTAGAACCTAAACCGAGTGTCTAACTAATACATGTTGCGCTCTGAAACTTGAGAACCCTTAGGCCTGAACCGAACCCCAGTTAAACCCTGAACCTTCAGCACTGCTCCCTAAACATTAAACCCCAATGCGCGAGTTCCATGCCGGAGCATTGGCTCCTACGGGCTGCTGAGTGACCTGACAATGTTGAGTGCAGGCCATCACGGCATCCGCATGAAGGATGGTGTCTCACAGCTGCTGCTGAGGCTTTGGGCTTGGGGTTCCGCTGAGGGTGCGCTTCGCGGAGCCATTCCCACTTTGATTGCAGTTTACTCGTGTGCTTGCGCAACGAGAACCATGTGGAACCTAATAAGCTGCAGCAGGCAAACTGGTGATGGATTCAACCCCCCCCCTTAAACCCTTAACCATGAAGCCTAAACTCTAAACCCAGACCCCAAACCCCAGCAGACTACAAGGATGGGCCTTCTCGGATTCTTAGGGTCAGAATAGGGAATTTTAAGGTCTAACCACCAATACTGGCATGACATTTTCATCTTTTGAGGGTTTAGGGTGTGGGGGTAATTAAGGGTTAAGGTTGGGGCTTACAGGCCCTGAAGCCTAGACCCTAAACGCTTATCTGCTACCAGCAGCCCTAGGGTGTATTACTACAGTATCACTGGCCTCCTGCAAGACCCAAGAATCGTTTAGGGTTTAGGGTTTAGGGGTTTAGGGTTTAGGGTTTAGGGTCCCAAGAAGCACGTACCCGAGCAATCATGGTGTTGGACTTCTTGAACCCTGAACCTACTGGGTTCCCCAGGAAAAATCTGTGATAGGGGTGATATTCAGGCCTGGATATAATTATGCTAACGCTAACTACAAGTATTATCCAACTCCAACTATTACTGAGCAGGGGCAGTACCCAATCAAAACCCCAATTCTTCAGGGCCTAGGGCTAGGGTTTAGGTTGAAGGTTTCGTGTTTAGGGTACGTAGCCGCGGGCCCTATAAGCACCAGGCCATACGTCCTAAGCTCTGTAGCTTACGCCATACATTTCAACCCCTTCACCTCAACTCCCAGCCCGAAATCTTGCAGACGCTAAACCCTAAGCCCTAAACTCTAAACCCTAAGCCCTAAACCCTAAGCGCTAAACCCTAAGCCCTAAACCCTACGCCCTAAACCCTTATACCCCAGGCCCAAATTTGGTCATCAATGGTCCCTGGCATCCTATTCATACGAGCTTGTCTCTAGCTGTGAGACACCCTGCATCACTGGAGCGCTGCGATAAGATAGTGTTTGAGCTCTACTGTAGGTTTTAGGGTGTATTGGAACATGGTGTGAGGCCCTTAAACACTCAATACATGGATACTTGGGCTTCTCACCATGGGACGTGTAAGACAAGGTTTGTTGGGGAAGTATGATGGGAGTGGCTGTGTACTTATAGGTTGGGTTGTAAGGTGGATGAGAACTACGGGCCCTTTACTTTAGGAGAATGTTCATCACCTACAGTTGCAACCTCATGGGGACTGTAGTCTAAACTCCTTAAAGGGGGCTATATAAGGGACTATAAAGTGTTCCTACCAATATAGGAAATATTAAGGGGGATACTCGGAGCTGGACTACAGAGCGTAGAAGCTGACAAGGCGGGCCTATAGGTCCGAGGATCGGCGCTTGTTCTGTTCAATGGCTTCGCATGTTTCATGCTTTCGCTGGTGCTGCTGCAGACTGCTGGTGTGAAGTTGTGTATGCCGGGCGTAGAATGCTTCCGCAAACAGGACCTAACATGTGCAAGGACCTGATGAATTCAGTTTCAAGGTCGCATGCGGTGCCGAAGTCTTTCCAATTTTTGAGTTTTCGGAGACCCCCGTTAATGGGGCTGGATTAATGGGCCCTTAAATCTCGTTTTGTTCGATGCCAGCACGGGCCTGGCATTGAAATCACAGAGGCTTGGGACCTCGTGCTGCATGTGCAGGTGCAGGAAGCAATAAAGTCCCCAGTTTGAAGTTCCAGCCTGGAAAGGGAGAACAGGAAAATGTCGCCTGGTCAGCTTCCACGCGTGCGAGCACATCGCCCGAACTTTGAAACAAAAACGTTGCGCAAAACGAAAGGGCGCAATGGCGCTTTCGGGTTGCTACTAAGCATGTGCCCACTAAGTGGATATATGGGATTTGTGCATCGGTAATCGTAGCACAGGGTTGGGGGAAGAGTATGAATGTTGTCATACCTGAGCCTCAATACCCTACGCTTCTTAGGGTACCTATTTTCGTATGTTCCAGATACTAGAATACTAATACTAGACTTAGAGTTTGGTATCCTAAGAAAGGGGAAGGGTAAAGAGGTCCAGGCGCTGTTGCGACAGCTTAGAAGAAATTTGTATACCAGATCACACCCAGTGCTCCATGGGGCAGCATCATAGCACTGCCTGCCATGCTGTCGAATTGCTGGCGACGCTGCCGAAAGCCTCCGCCACAAATGAGCATATGCAGAGCTCCAAGCTCAGGTGTCCGCAAGGTTGCTGGACGAAGGACGATTATGCAGGGTTTAGGGTTTAGGGTTTAGGGTTTAGAGCTAGAATTCTCATGTGCGCGTTGCTACGTAGCACTTAGGACCCCTGCTAAGGGATGACTTTCAGGTACCTATACTAGGAACTTAAGGGAATCCCAAAGGTTAAGGGTCTAAGGTCCAGGCTAAGTCCCAAGGAAGCTATGAGGGGCGTCTATATTACAATTTCGGATTTAGACTGCAGTCATTTCCTAAGGGTCCAAGTAACTGGAGTGCAAGGTCTCCAAACCGGAAGCCCCAAGGTAAAGGTGAACACAAAGGATCCAAGTACCTAACAATTACGTACTTGAGTTTTGTTTGGGTAATAATAAGTATAGTGCAGGTTTTGGAAGAGTATTTGATTATTAGATACTTGGACCCTCAGGGGAAGTGTTGGGCAGTAGAAAGCACTGGTGATGTGTGGGTGTAGGGTTTTAGGGTAAGGAAATACATCACATACTGAACTCATACAAAGACTAAACCCTAGACCCTAAACCCCAAACCTTGAAACCTAAGTATGCAACGCAAAGCCGGCTATACACTCTGGCCAGAAGCCTCTACAGCCGCTTGGCTTGGAAGGTTCCCTTGAAAGGTGATAGGGGAATTGTATTGGGATTATCTAGGGCTATGTAGAATTTGGGGCTTAAGGTCTAGGATGTAGGGGAAGCTTGAGTAAAAAAACAACTTTATTCTGATGCGTATTTGAGGCACTGTATACAATGATTCTATGATGGTAGAATCATGGGCTCTAAGCCCTAAACCCTAAAGCGTAGACCATGATTATGCAAGAGCTCGGACCATCATATTGGCCTCTAGCCCGGCGCCTACATGAAAGCTTTCAGGAGTATGAGTCCCGTTTATAACTCCAAAAATGCTATACCTAAACCCCAAAAGTATGTAAAATAATAGCCCTAAACCCCTAAATATAGCCCAAAAGGCCATTATTCTACATACTTTTGGGGTCCAGGTAACCCTCATTTTAGGGTTTTGGGTTCAGGCTGACGTGAAGCACCCATGACCGGGGACGCCAGATGTTTGGAAATTCCCACATTGGAGCCTAGACCCTAACGGTTTAGGGTTTAGGGGTTTAGGGTTTAGGGTTTAGGGGTTTAGGGTTTAGGGTTTAGGGTTAAACTCTTGCAGCTAGACCCGGCATGTACGGCGAAGAGAAGCAGCGAGCCAAAATACGTCAAGATCAGGGTCCTGTTCTGCTTCACGTCCTAAGCCCTAAACCGTACACCCCTAACCCTTAAACCCTAAACCCCAAAGCCTTCAGGTTGTTGTCCTTTCGATGTGCCAGTTTCTCCTTAATCAGCCCTATAGTAATCCCCTATATAATCCCCTTTATAACCCCCCATTTAAGGAGTTTAGTCCCCAAACCCTAATCCCTAAAACCCTAAAC
The DNA here is from genome assembly GCA_905231905.1 of Symbiodinium pilosum. NCBI lineage: Eukaryota > Dinophyceae > Suessiales > Symbiodiniaceae > Symbiodinium > Symbiodinium pilosum. The sequence goes on from CAJNIZ010044716.1 coordinate 15,309, forward strand.
CCTATATAATCCCCTATATAACCCCCCATTTAAGGAGTTTAGTCCCTAAACCCTAATCCCTAAAACCCTAGACCCTAATCCCTAAAACCCTAAACCCTAATCCGTAAACCCCTAAACCCTAAACCCTATAGTATCCCCTACATAACTCCCCCATTTAAGGAGCTTAGACTATGACTCAAATGTTTCCATAATGCAACGAGCTCGGGGGCTTCTTCTAAGAGCTGGGTGCCTATGTCCAAGATCCTTTTTGGGGGTGAAGGTTTAGGGCTGAAGGTTCAGGGTGTACGGTTTAAGGTTAAGGGTTTGGGGTTTGGGATTCAAGGTTTAGGGCTTAGGGGCCAGGGTGCCACACTATTCTTACCCGAGCCATGCCATACTGCAACGAACTGGAAGGCCGAAAACGAAAGCGCTAGCTGCATCTTTCCGAGATTCTTCCATTCTCTTGAGGAATGAAAGGTATGTCCCTTGAGCGACCCACATGAAAAAGAAAGCAAATGTGGCAATGTACGAAAGCATTAGGTACAAAACTTTGTGTCTGGGTACATTGGCTCCTCTAGGCATAGCTCGAAGCTGTGATTCTTGAAGGTCTGGCTCTAAAGCCTAAACCCTAAACCTTTGTAGGGCAGGCCAGGAGCACCCAACTTGACAATGTCTGTGACAATCCGCCACGGAGGTTTCAAAAATTCGGATTCCCTTGACGTCGATATAACGGGTGCTTTAGGGAGTTTAAGATTTAGGGCTTAGATAGGGATATGTAGGGTTTAGAGCTTCCAGGCATTAAGCTTCATAGTATGTTGGGGGGTCAATATTGGGGTCCCCCTTTTGATGGAAACCTCCCAAACTGGGCAACATCAGACGCTTTGCACCGCGGGCGCTCCTGCACACCTTAAGCCCTAAACCTTAAACCCTCAACCCTAAAACTTCAACCCCAAGCCCTAAAACTTGAAGCCTAGACCCTAAACCTTAAACCCTAAATTCAAGCGCCTAAACCCTAAAACCTAAACCCTAAACCTCTAAACCTTAAACCCCAAACCTTAAACCAAAAACCCTAACGCCTAAACCCTAAAACCTAAATCCTAAACCCCAAACCCTAAACCTCAAGACCTTAACCCTACACCCTAAACCCTTCTACGTTTGCCCTGCAGCCTCGACTCAACCCGAAGGGTAAAGGAACCTCATTGGGAACCCCAAACAGGGAACCCCAAGAATATAGTGAGAATATAATAGGAACATACCTACCAGTGTCCTTATATTCTATTATATTCCTACTGTTTGGGGACCCCAAGAATATAGTGGGAATATAATACGGTGGATACTAAAAATCCTGCATGACGCTAAGGACCCTAAATCCTGGGAATAATGGTACTATAGTATACTAAGGTCATAAGGGATTTTTAGTATCAACAGTAGGAATTTACCTACCAGGGTCCTTATATTCTATTATAGTCCTACTATATTCTTGGGGTTCCCTGTTTAGGGTTCCCAGTAAAGTCCCTTTAAAGGGTGGGCTTGGGGCTTTAGGGTCCAAGTGCCCAGTTTAGGACTTAGGGTTTAAGTCATTTTAGGGTTTAGGGTTTTAAGGTTTAGGATGAACGGATGAAGGGCTTAAGTCAGTTTAGGTGGTTTCAACGACTCTGTACTTGGGATTTTGGTACCAGTTATTGTAGTACAGGTTTTGGGGAGGTCTATGATTCTAGGGAGGACGTTTAGAGTAAGCTTATCCGGGACATTTCCTACCACGAACTCCATAGCCGTCGCGCTACCGCTGATAATCAACTGCTAACCTAAAGGGACTGTAATGGGAACCCCAGGGAACCCCAAGAATCTAGTAGGAATATAACTACCAGGGTCCTTATGTTCTCTTCTATTCCTACTATATTCTTGGGTTCCCTGTCTGGGGTTCCCATTTCCGTCCCTTTATAACCGGGGTAGACTTGAGCTGGGAGTCCTAGAAATGTTCACTATGGCTTTAACCTAAGCATCCCAAGGCCATAGATGATAAGGATTCCGTAAATTCATAACAGGAGTTTCCTTTTCCAACACATTGAATCCATATTATCTATGGTCTTAGGATGGCTAGGGTTACAGATGCGGAAAAGGGATCAAGGGTAACAAAGATGAGACGCATGTTCAAACTTATTGCTTCTGAACCTGCGGATCAGAGGTGCCTGGGTACTCATCAAAACAAATGAAGATCAACACATGACAGCTAGAAAAGTGAGGGACATGACAAGAAATTGTGATAGATACTTCTCATGTATACTTTCCCATTCCAAATCCCTCGCAACTCCACCAGTACTCAAAAATTCCTACGAATTATAGTAAAGCCCTAGGCGGGGAGGGAGGTGGGGGAAAAGATTAGAACATATGTGTATATATATATACCCTAAACCCTAAATAGGCATATAGATATATGCTACCCCCCGAACCCCACATTTTGCTAATTGTATGATGTTTGGGTAGCCTATAGGATCAGCAAAGCACGACGGAAAGCATGCTGCAGGCTGCAGGTAGCCAATATATTGAGCTACACATCGCAGCTTCATCAGCAAAACTGCATAACAAACCATAATTTAAGACATCACATAACATACTCTGGGTGTATGAGTCACACAACATTCTCCGGGCGTTTGTTACGCAACTTGGAAAGATAAAATTCCGAAAGGGAAATTGAATAACGAATACGAGTGGTTGGCGGTATAGTCAGGCCTTTCCATTGATGCGTAAATGCTTCCAGCGTGCAGGCACCACAAGGATGCATAGCAAATACCACTCACAACTATTCCTATTTTCATCATTACCATCCTTTTTACTTCTAGTTCTCCTCTTATTACTACTATTCCTCATACCACTATATCCAGTAGTAGCATTATCACTCTTATCACTAGTGCTGGCAGTATTTTTCTTAATATTACTATTACGTTTCGTATGATTCTACTATGAGTATTATTGCTGGCAGCATTGTAACCTACTTTTATTTATATTCAGATGACTACTACTGTTATCACTGTCGTTCGCATCCCTATTACAATTTTTGTCATTACTATCATCATTGGTCTAACGGTTACTATTGCAGATGGAGCTGTTGACATGTTGGCACGACTGATGCCATGAGGAAAGCACATCTCATATTGAATGTCGCCTATAACGGCTACATGTGTTTCATTACGAAATACACTGTAAGATTTCAAAGTGACATCTGAAGTCTTGGGCTTCTTTGTTCTCTATATGAGCCCTTTTTGAATGGTACTTTCATGGTCTCCAATGTTGTAAATAGTTGCTAATTCCTGCTAGCTCCTGTTCTCCTCATTCTTTATGTATGAATTCCTACTGAATACGCTGCAAATTGACAAGGAATTCTCAGGTTTTGGGCTTCCTTTTTCTATATAAGCCCCTTGCCATACCCCGATATTCTCATGGTCCCCAACGGATGTGATTCTCTGAATAATTGCTACCTTCTCTTGAAGCTCGAACGCACTAGTGTATTTATATATACGCAGAAAATAAGGCGAACAGGAGGGAGTCCAGGATTTAAGAATGTCTGGTTCTACTTTGCAACACATGTCACAAAAGGTCCGCACAAGTGTTTTTGAGGGGTTTATTCAAATCTGGAAGTCGATGTAGTGTGGTTTTGTAACCAGAAAACTTGCGACGTCCTCTCACTATGAAGCAAATTCAATAAGGGATTCTTAAGGGCATATGAGGAGCCCACAATCAGATACTTCCTCCTACAGATTCGTAGCGAATTAAATACGGCTTTTAATTCGGGAAAAGACACGGCTAACGATTTGAGACTTCGCGCTTAAAATTGAGACTCATGTAGTATCTGTCGGAAACATTTGGAATATTATGAATATTATTCAAGGTGATGAAAAGTATTGGAAGAGTTGAGATGATTTTGACTCTTGTATATAAAGCAGAGCCTTTAGATACTGAGACTACGGAGAAGAAGCATACCAAGTATTAAGTACCTTCCACCGACATGGTAGCGAACAACATTCCCTTGGAGCATTTTTCATAAAGTGAAGACTGCAATTATTCGATTCCTGCGGACAGAATAGATTCCTCTCTTCTACAGAACAAACATATACGAGGGATAAATTGAAAATTGACTTGAGAGAAGTGGAAGCTCAAGTACCTCGCAGGTGTCTCTTTTGATCCAATCAGGGGGATTTTACCTGGGGTCGCGATTTGGGAGTTTAGGGCTGACATTTCGAGATTTCAAGATTTCAATATTCCCAGAATGTCAGAATGCCAGATTTCCAGAATTCCGTTTTTCCAGGCTTCAAGAATAGAATCTTTGCAAATTTCACGCTATCCAGATCAGAGTCGTTGCAGATTTTCAGAATAAAGTAATTCCAGATTCCACATGTCCAGATTTCCAGAATAGAGTCTTTCCAGGTTTCCAGGCTAGAAGTTTTTCCAGATTTCCAGAATACAGTCTTTCCAGATTTCCAGAAGAGAGTTTTTCAGAGTTCCAGACAGGGGAGGTTTTCCAGATTTCCAAATTTCCAGCACTGCAAATCTGGAAATCTGGAAAACCTCTAGTTCGGAAATTTGAAAATCTGGAAAACCTCTAGTTCGGAAATTTGAAAATCTGGAAAACCTCTAGTCTGGCAATCTGGAAATTTGAAATCTGGAAAGAATCTATTCTGATATCTGGAAATGGCACAGTGAACCTGGCCAGATGTGGGGGGGTACCATAGATATATACACATGCATTCCTTTTTTCTCGCCCCGTGCCTCCCCCTATTCGAACTGGTAGGAGAAAGAAGAGGGTTTAGGGCTTTAGGGGGCCCAGCAAGGAGCAACAGCATCGCCATCTCTTCCACCTCATTTTTTTGATGGTCATGATCTTCGTAAACCCCAAATAGCAGGTCCTCACGGCGACACTTTCTGATCATACAAACAAAATCATGGGAAACTGTTGAAACTGATGTAGAATGATGAACGATAAGGGAGCAGCATGAACAACACAAAGTTGTTGTCATAGAAGTGGTGGACATGATTCAACATGAGGAGAGATCATGAAAAGTCATGGAAGACGATTGAATGTGGCGCCTATACCCCAAACCTTGTCTCATATTTAAAACCAGAAGCTAAAGTCAAAGGACCCAAAAGTCTCCCTGAACCTTACACCCAGAAGCTCTAGACCCTAAAACGTAATCCTCTTAACCTTAGATGGGTAAAGCACATAGCACTGGACCCTGAGCCCTAGGCCCTACGTTCCAAATTCGAAGCCTGAAAATCCTAAACCCTGTACGTCCTTTTTCTCAGATGTAACGATTTCGCAATGCTTCATCATTTTCATGTTGTTTCATCACTTTCCGCAATGTTCGCAATTGTCATTACCGTTGTTTTCGAGTCATGTTTCTTGCTGCTACTTTATGTTTAAGTGTTTTCGTCATGGTCATCATTGTTTCATACTTTTCATGCTTCATGGTATTCATCTATTTCACCATTCATTTTCCATCATATTCCATCATGTATCCATCGTTGTTGCTCATCATGAAACAGGTTGAAGCTTGATAACACTGACGGTGACATAGCCATGTATGACGAACAAAGACAAAGATGATGCAGCAATGCTGAAACATGGTGAATACTCATGAGACATGGTGCACTACTGGAATGCTTTAAAAAATGTTCAAAATTCCTGAACATGCTGTACATGGATGAATGGATGACCAAACGTGGTGCAAAAGACAGGAAATGCCACAAGTGATGGACCGCCATGAAGCATGATGAAAACTGAGTTAAAGAGTGATGAAAAAAGAAGAACGAAAAAATGCATGTGACATGATGAAATCTCCAAGAACAAAGCGGGGACAGGGGGTTGTAGGGGTGTGGCCGTTTGTAAAACCTGGACAATGATCTGAACATGTATTTGCGCCAGATGCTTTTGACTGAGCAGTGATAAGACTGAATAGCAGCAGGAATAGGATCTGTCGTTTTGTTTGTATTTTTGTCCTTCTCCCTGTGCCCTCGTTCTTTCTTTCCGCATATCTTCCTTCCTTTCTTTCTTCCTTTCTCCCTTCGTCCGTCCTAATTTCTTTCTTTCTTGCTTTCTTTCCTGCTTTTTGGTGGCGTTCAGGTTTAAACTGGAACTACCAATGTTGCAACTTTTATCCCAGGCCTAGAAAGCCGTAAGCTACAGAATTCCCAACGTCCAGGAGTTTTCCACCATCCAGGCCAATTTCGTTTGATTTATGTACCCGTTTCAAGTGTCCAGGAGCTGCGAGTGTTGCGCTTTCTACCAGCGGCAATGTTGTGTTTTCGATCCCTACGTGTTTTTTTGAGCTCCCTAGTTGTGTTTTATTGTCGGAGCCTTCTTTCTTTTCACCTCTCTGCCTACGTAGTTTTTGCAGCCCATGACTGTCGTTCTTGAAGCTCTTGGCGTTTACAAGCTGTGCCAAATGCTTGCCATCATGTACCAGATTGCAGATTCGTTGCCGTACTCCTTCTCCTCCTTCTCCTACTGCCACAAGGGCCACGATTGCCACGACGACGGGCGCCAAAAACTAAACCCTGAACCTAGAACCCAAAACCCTACACCCCAATATGAGGATGGTAGGGTGTTCTTTGGAGGCGGGGGGTTCCTTCAGACGGGCCTAAAACATGTCGCCATGATCAGAGTTGTGCTGTGGGTTGTGTTGTGTTTTTGCTGTTTAGGGTTTAGTGTCTAGGTTCAACCTTAGACCACCAACCCTAAATCCAAACCCTGAAAGCTAAGGGTTTTAGGGTTTAGGGTTACTGAAAGCCGTCAAGCCCAAATCTTAGAATCCACAGCTCTGAACACTATACTCTGAACAGCCGAGGTAACTAGCACTGAAATTATCCCCCGCTCCCTAGTCTGAGACGCGAGCGGGTGCAATGCGTTACACGCTGCAAATACAGCAGTCAAGCTAAGAGAGCAATTTTTGGCGTTTAGGGTTTATGGTTCAGGAACACTCTATAACGGGGGTAAGATCAAGGGCTTTCTATATCCGTATGAAAATCATCATGCCACTGTTACTGTGTGGGGCCGTATCCAAAGTATATTCTGAAATACTCTTGGTGTTGAGGATAGAACTTACCAGAAAACTATACCTGAACCCTAAAAGTATGTAGAATAATTGCCTCTTGGTCTGTGTTTACGGGTTTTGGGCCATAATTTTACCGGCCTTTTGGGGTTCAGGTAGGTATCTCCTGCTTATGACTTGCTTTGCTCTTACTGAAACACATGTGAGACGATGCAGTCATCTTGGGCTGCTTACTCAAAGCCCATCTTGATTTTCTGAGGACTGCAACTGAACAAAGAAGCCCGTTATGTGTGATACAGAACAGGACATACGTGAATGTGTCAAAATACGCACCTTTGGGTACGAAACCAAAAACGCAACGAAAGCCTCATTGAACCTTGGCTTAGGGTTTAAGGTTTAGGGTATAGACCCCAGAAAAGGGACACAGGGATGCCTCCCCTCCCGCCATAAAATCACTCACATGAGCTATAATGAATGGTTCCCATACTGAATGGACATGATTCTCTCATGGTGAATATATCAGGGACTACGCTAGACTACACAAGGGGACCCCCCGTCCACGCTTAATAGTCCCTTGGCAACCCTATAACTGACAGCACCAGCTCACATGATAGTGAGCATCAGCTGCACCCCATGCGCAATTCGGGCTAAGGATAAGTTAGGGTTTCGGGTGGCGCTTATAGGAAATCTTGGAATTCTTCTCTGCGGACAAAACCCCATTTGACACATGGCCATTTCGTAAAGGCAAGTCACTCAGGAAAGGCGTTAAGTCTAAATGGAGATATGCGTGGGCACCCCAAACCCTAAACCCAAAACCGTGTATTCAAGAGCCAAGGGACTCCCTGGCATTCACCCGCACTGAAAAAAAACACTGGACCCACCCAGCTGTCCAGCTAAATGCTCTAAGGCAGGGGGTTTCGGGTGTAGAGTTTAAGGCTTGGTGGCTAAGGCCCCACCCAACTATCAAGCCACGGGCTTGAAGGTTATATACGGCGGCTAGGACTCTCTTCAACACCACCAGAATAACATCAAACACGTTCGAAGCTTGTTATAGAACATCTGAATGTGATGGAGTATGTACCTCTATCTATCTGAGTAAGCCTGCAGCCACAAACCGCCATTGTATTTCATCCCGATACACCTGCTCATGCAAAAGCTTGTCATTTACTAGAACGGTTTCCTAATCAGGTCCGTTATGCTCTTGGCAGGATCTCATGGTAGATTAAGAGATCCTAAGGAATCTGATTGCTGCAGTCCTCACTGCGAATCCTGCGTGCATTTAACTGGATCCATGAACGGCATAGGCGCTCCTCACAGGGAGTCGTGCCTGCACTCGTTTTGGCTCCGTAAACGGGACAGACATGTTGCGTCTTGTCCACGCTGCCAGGCTTCTGAATACGTTGCAAGACCGGCTGAACAGAACCTAAATCGCAACCCTGAGCCCCAAATGAGTACTGTTTTTTGGCGGTTGAACCTAGTAAGATAATATTCCTTATATAAAATATTATACCCAAAAGGAGGATAATCTTACTCTATATTGGGTACTGCAGTATTTTATTCTCGGCCATCAGGCAGTCATCGAAGATCCTGAGCGCCGTAGTATCCCCAAATCAAATACTACTCAAATGATAAACCTCAGAACCCAAACCCGAATCCTCAAATCCTATCTTTGAGATCAGCTCCTCACGGCCTGCCACAACTTATTCAGATCAGTGTAGCTTTGTTTCCGTTGCATGCTCCAATACTTTCCGTTGAGATCCTGGGTAAATGACATCTCCTGGGTTTAAGATTTATAGGGGTCATATGGTAGTTGTCCAAAATACCTGTCCCCAAAATGGCCATAATGTAGGTTTCCTGTTTTGGCTAGGATCCCTTTTTTTAAGGAAGTGTATCCCCAATGGTCCCTTCTTTACCAGGAACTCTAGAACAACCCTCATATGAGGCTTATAGGAGTTATTTAGGGGTTTAGGGTTTAGGGTTAGTGTTTATTATGGTTCATAGGGTGTAGGGCGTCAAGGGTTTCAAGCTTGCCCCTGGGATCCGATTTCATTCAGACCAACTTCGGGTCCCAAAAGTCTAGCAACAAAAAACTCAACCCTAAACCCTTAAACCCTAAACCCCTAAACCCTAAGCCCTAAACCTTTGGCTATTTGGATCCCAAGGGTTTAGGGCACCTGGGACACTGAAGGGCTTAGGGGTAGGGTTTGGGGTTTAGGGTTTAGGGTTTAGGGTGCATAACCAGCATTTTCAATTTCCCTCACCAGAACCGAAAAGGGTCAGACGGCCTTCGTTGGGTACACCTACAAACTTACTCAACAAATGACCGTAAATAGGAGTACCTCGGCGAAGATACAATAGGCATAGACAATATAAAACTACTGAGCTTTCCCCTAACTAGGGGATCCCAATATGAACCCCTAAAGACTAGAATCCTTATTGTAGATACCTCCAAAAACGTACCCCTAATACTGGGGAACCCCCAAATCAGCCTGAACTCAAAACCGTCTTTGAACCAGTTTAGATATTCGGGTAGCAGTCCCTATAGCCTAAAGGGTTTAGGGTTTAGGGCTTTAACCCTATAACCCTAAACCCTGTAACCCTGCATCCTATGACCCTGCAACCTAAGCCTTGTAGGGTATCGCCGAAGACCGAAGCACGTGAATCAATACCAAAGCCAAGACCTATCGCAGGATTTTGGGTTTAGGGCTTAGGGTTCAGGGGATGTAGAACTCAAAACCTCTTGAAAAAACAATGATTAAGCTGCATACCCTAAACCCTGGGAATCCAGGTGTAGTAATACTACCTACTTTGGTCCACAACGTCGAGGAACAAATAACCTACCTTAGTCGAATTGGATCCCAAAGGTTTAGTCCCCAAACCCCAGACCCTATACCCTAAATCCTAAGCCCTACACCCTATATCCTGAACCCTAAACCCTAAATACCAAACCTTAAATCCTAAACCGTAAACCCTAAATCCTAAATCAGTTGGATGCCAAGGGAAGTCTCATGCTCCCAGGCCATCCCCGACGAACCCTGAACCTCATCCGCTTCTCGTGGCCCCAAGACTCGGATTGAGGGTTTAGGGTTTGGGGTTTAGGGTCTAGGATTTGGTGGTACCTTTTGAGGGATTATAGAGGTTAGATAGGGATATAAAGGGTTTAGGGCTTCATATAGGATTTAGGGTTTAGGACTTAGGCAGAAGGCCCCCACCTGACCTCAGTGGAATTGCCTTGGCCATCCCGCAAATTCACGTGATCTCGTCGAACAAACCTGCGGAACTACAAGCTTGAGCCTTTACCTAGACCCCCTTAAAGGATCCAATGAATGGAACCCTCCCCAATATAAACCCATTACTACATTGGGGACACTAGGGAATTATTGATTAGGGGGTTCCATCTTCGGGATCCTTTAGGGGGTCTGGGTAAGAGGGGTGTAGCATTCAGAGTTTCGGTTCCGGGCTTAGGGGAACCCATATACCCCTTCAATTATGCGATGCTGTTTAAACCCCAAAACGGCCCATCATGCTCTGAAGCTGCCGTGTAGGAGCACAAGGAACAGGATGGAGCTAGATCTTGTAGCTACGATCAAAAAGCAAGTACTTAGGATACGTACCCTAAGCCCCTAAGCCCTGAACCGTAAAACCCTGGACTTACAGCCGCAACCAAGGCGTGCAACATGCAAAACCGTGCTTGCACATATGTGATATGCCCATAAGGCATCTAGTTTTTGCGAATCTCATAACAAGATACATTGGAGGTCCGTAACTGGAGCCCCGCCCCCCCACCCCTCATTTATTGAAGCCCCCATATTTGATAAACTGGAAGTAGGCTCACTCAATCCAACTTCGTAGACCCTAAAGCCTAAACCCTGAATCATAATTCAAGCCCCAACCCTAAACCGCCAAAAAACCCTAAGCCCTAAATCCCAAACCCTAAACCCTACCGGCCATGCAAAAGGAGCCCCCCATAGACCCCAATATACTATAGTTCCCCAGTTTGGGAAAAGCTAAACCCTAAACAGTTTTTCCCGAATGCTCCGCAGAAAGGTTCCCGTTTTAAGGTCGGGGTCCAGGGGTCCAGGAGGCGACGCGAAGTCGCTGCGTTTATGTCCACCAAGCGTTCGCAAGCGTTCGCAAGCGTCCGCGAGTGTCGGAGAGTGTCGCGCATCGTCGGGAGTCGCAAATCGTCGCGAAACGCAGAACTGTCGTCACGTTTTACGCTCAGCGTTCCAACAGTGTCAACAGTCACAGGGATCGGGGGGGTCGTGGTCGCGAAACGCAGAACTGTCGTCACTTTTGGCCTTGCCTCTGGAGAGAGGAGAGGAGAGAGAGGAGAGGAAAGAAGAGAGAAGAGGGAGGAGAGAAGAAAGAGGAGAGAGAGGTTAGGAGAGTGAAGAGAAAGGATAGGAGAGAGAAAAGAGCAGGGAAGAGAGAGAGAGGCAGAGAGGAGAGGAGACAGGCAAGAGGAGAAGAGACAAGAGAGAGGAGAGGAGAGAAGAGAGGAGAGTAGAGAGGAGAGAAAAGAGGAGAGAAGAGAGGAGAGGAGA
>CAJNIZ010044716.1:26977-42727 GCA_905231905.1 Symbiodinium pilosum
ATTATACCATTGCATGTACGTGTCACTTGTCCGCATTCGGGTTCGTGGCTCCTATCTGGTTTAGGGAAACTACCATATGTGTTTTAGTCAAACAGAACACTGGAATGGCCAGAAGGCCTTCCAGTCCCTCGGAGGGTTTAGGCTTCAGGTCTCTTTAAATGATAGATAGGGGTTATATAGGGATATGTAGGGACAGATCAGGAGATATAGAGTTTAGAATCTAGGATTTAGGGTTTAGGCTTCAGGCTTTATGGCTTAGGGTTTAGGATGTAGGGAAGATGGCCCCTTTGGGTTTCTAAGAACCGGATGCTTATGGGGAAGCGTTCAGCTTCAAGTTGTATAGTCCTTGTTGTGGTAGACGAAATGTTGGAAACTAATTGCAACTTTGTCCTGGTAAGAGTGGGGGTCCTCTTCGACCCGAGAACCTGGCATACTTGAGTAGCGTTTTTTTTGTGGTTAAACCCAGTAAGATATTATTCCTCATATAAAATACTATGCCCTAAAAGGAGGTCACTTGTAGTTGGTGCCTGCGATGGCCATATCCCTTAAACCCTAAAGCAGATCACGCATGAGCTCTTTTTATGTGCGTTGACCCTTGCACCATGTCGAACCGTCCTGTGCATGTCGTACCCGGCCTCTTTCCCTAAGGGTCCAAGAACCCAAATAACAGGGTTTTAGGGTCCAACTACTCTACTATTCATGGCATCATGGGCACTCAAACCCTATTATTTGGGTCCTTGGACCCCTAAACCCTAAATCCTATACAACCCCCTTCTAACCCCCTTAAAGGGCCCCTATTAATTGGGTCCGCGGACCCTTAGGGTTTGAGAGTAGGCTTTATGGGCGAAGCTCTTACCCGACATACTGACCATGGAGCCTACAATTGCTAAGATAACCTTGGCAGGGGCCTTTTACGGTTTAGGGTTTAGGGCTTGGGGCTTATAGGGTTTAGGGTTTAGGGCTTGTGGGGTTTAGGGTTTAGGGCTTAGGGTTTCGGGTTTGGGGCTTAGGGTTTGTCTTAATCATCTTCCCTCCAAAAGCCTTGTTTCGAAACAAGGAAGGAGATACAATGGATGCGGTAGTTAGCATAAATTAGGGAGACCCCAATATGGGGGGTGGATGACTCCAACAACTATGCAACATTTTGGGAATCCTAAACCCTAAACCCTTAAACCCTTAAACCCTAAAACCCTAAACCCCTAAGCCCTAAACCCTAAACCCCTCTGTGACCTCGGCCTTTTGACGAATATAGGTCGTTCGAGAAGTTGCCAACCTGACCTGCGCCAGCCGCAGCAGTCGCAGTAGGAATAGCGCTGGAACAACTACTGGTAGCATTAGTATATGAGTATTAATAATCATACTGGTGCTAGCATTCGCATTGCTGCCAATACTTCTTTGTAGATTAATACGTATATTGAGATTGAGATTGTTATTAGCAGTGCTTGGCGAATAATGTTTATGACAAATATCAGTACAGACACCACCCTCAATACCAAGAATAGTATTAGGACGTCTATTCATGTGAATGCTAGCACAATCTTTATTATGAATGCCAAAGCATGCAAGTTTTTTACATACTCAATACTAGTGCCTCTTTGCTATTCATACTCATACTAATGCTTACATTAATGTTAGCGTTACCACTGCTACACTAGTAATAGTAAAAATGTTAATCCATCTATATACATATATATACGATACTAGTTTGAATAAAACAATACTAGTACCAATACTGATATTTAAGGTAGCGCTGCAACTACAGCTGGTAGTTGAAGCAGAAGCTGTACGAGCAGACGTACAAGAGCCAGGAGCAGGCAAATTCGGGAGAACAGCAGGAGCATCGGGTCTAGGGTTTGGGGTTTAGATTATGCATCGAATTGGTGATTGGAAGCTGCATCTGCTGGAAAAAATAAGACTTTCCATGGTTGACATCTAACGGTTTAAGCCTCGTCTTGTTAAGTTGGACTTGCATGTGCACTCTCTGGGCTTACAGCGAAAACAGCAACACGCAGGACCTGAAAACAAATGGTTATCCCTTAGACCAAGCCCGCGAGGTCCGAGAAACCAATAATCATATGAGCTATAGTCTAAACTCCTAGTATCCCCCTTAATAACCTCTATAGAAGTCCCCTATATAATCCCCTATATAACCCCCCCCCTTAAGGAGTTTAGACTATAGCTCATGTACCTCCACAAGGCCAGCTCGTAGTGCCTGACTCCGAACCACACAATTATTGGGCACTCGACCCTCACACCCACAAACAAAAATAAATCCTATACATATCCATAGAATCGCTGTGAAGAGCTACAAGACAGGCATACGTATATGTACATATATATATATATGGATATTTCTCCCTTTCCTCCCACCCCCCTACACCGTAAACCCTGTGACCCTAAACCCTGTAACCCTACCGCGTCCTTGTCAAATATCGAAAGTCTGCCGGGGCGAGATGTAACCAGCTCGAAAAGTGACGCCCAGCCGCCTTAGTAACATGGCTTCCCTACCCGGTTGAGGTTTTGGAGTTTAGGGTTTAGGGTTTGAGGTTGAGGGCTTAAGTTTGAGGATTTGGGGTTAGGAATTTCCCCTGTACTAACCCCCCCCAAGAAGTACCCCATCAATTAGGCTTACATTGAGTGGATGAACGCTAATTGAAGGGTAGCTTGGGGAGGAGAGGTTCTAGACAACCCCCTAAACCCCAAACCTACACCCATGATGATGAGGGTTGACGGGGTTGAAGGCTCGACGTAGAGGCTTACAAATACCCAGACTCATGGTCTACATAGGTTCAGGGTTTAGGTGTTCAAGGCTATTAGCATCGAGTTTCTTATTCTTGCTATAACTCTGCGAGTTTTCATGAATAGGGGGACTCCAATGTACACCCGCAAATACTGTTATCCTCACAATGATGCTCGCCGCAGAGGGACAAAAAAGGCAGCCCCCTTATGAGTATTGGGAAGGTCTGATTCATCGACTAGATCTCGGGGTAAACTCTGAGAAGCCCTCAGCTCAAACCCTAAAGCCTAAACCTTGAACCCTGAACTCTGAACCCTAAACGAAAGACGGTGGAAACAGAGTTGCAGCTTCAGGAAGGTGGCAGCTTGATATACACCGCCCAGGGAGGTTTTAGGGGTTTAGGGGTTTAGGGTTGAAGGGCTGAGGCTTCAGGGTTTTAGGTTTAGGTTTTAGGGGTTCAGGGTATAGCCCATACCGTATAGGGTTTAGGGAACAGAAAGGCGCATGAACAGAGAAAACTTGTAGCGTGTCCAAATGTCTTCTACGCCTGATCGCCTAAATGACCGAAGCCTGAATCCTCCATCAACTGGGCTGTTGGGAAAGAAGGTAAAGCAAATTCACAAGATCAGGGAAATCAGTATGCACTTGATTTTCGCATTATGGTCACTGATTCTTAGTAAAACTCTCTCTATATGTATACACATATATTTATACACAGGTATGTGTATATATATATATATGTAACCGCTAGAAAACCTCGTAACAGCCAGCCCAAGATGGTAACTGAATCAAGCGCGATGTTGATTGAGCTAAAGTTGCTCCATAGCAGCCTGCTATTTCCTCACAACCATGACTCATGATGGGGCACACGTGTAGGACTTACACGGTTTAGGGTTTAGGGCTTAGGGTTTAGGGCTTCGCAATAGCTAGGAAGATTGTTGTGGGTAAGAAGGGGAGAACTTACGCGGGGGTAGTGGGGGGAACCCATGAGCGTTGGGAGACTGTGTTTTCATCTGAAAGGCAAGGGGTAGATTCCAAGAGAACCAGCATTATCCTCTACATAACCGATTTGACACGGCCTGTTTTTGTAGCGGCCTGCGACCCTAAACCCTAAACCCTACCTTATGAACATCCACACAGTCAACATCCCGTCCTGAGCACACCACCTCGCAAGTAGGTTACAGGGGAATTTCTCAAAATTCACTACTTCATGTTCCCTAGTCTGGACCCCAGAATGCCCGGTCTAGGCTCTAAGGCCCTAGGCTACAACCGTTTATTAAGCCGCCCATATTCATCAGGGTTTAAGTTAAGGGCTACACCACAAGTGTTAAGGTATGAGGTACTTAGGGTTATGTCCGCTTGACCTGAGACAATTAACCCCCAGCGACGCTATAGTTTCCATTTCCTACTTAACCCTTATAGAGGTTATGTGTATCCATACCCCTAGAGTGTAGGGTTTAGAGTTTAGGGCCTACACACCTCTATATACCCCTACATACACTTAATCTGAATGCTTTCATAAAAAGTATACATGTGTATATACATATTTACATATAATATACAGAACTATATATATATATACACATACATACACACATATATATATATATGTATATGCGCTACCCCGCCCCAGAACCCACCTTGACAAGCTAAGTACACCCACTTTTGCCAAAATTTGGGCAGCCAAGGTAGATCATTTTCCTAGGAAAGCAATTCTTTTCTTTCAAAGGGATGCCCGTTGGAAAACCACTTGTCTCGGGAAAAGCCGTTTTTTCAGGAAAAAACATGCGTTTCCTGGGGGAGCTTGAAAAATGAGGTTACCTAAAACCCAAAAGTATGTAAAATAATGGCCCTAAACTCATAATAACAGCCATAAGGGCAATTATTTTACATACTTTTGGGGTCCAGGTACACTTGATGAAGAACACAGAAGACATCCTCCCTTACTTTTAAATACAATGATGTTGGAAGAACAATGCTTCAACAGAAAATTGTCCTAGGAAATGATCTTTTCAAGTTATATGAGTAAAAACACATTCGTTCTTGAGGAAAATGCTGCCCAAGGAAAAACATTCTGTCGTAGGGAAAGCCGAAAGGCACATCTTTCGTACTAGGATTTTAGGGTCATCCCTAAGATCCTGGCGGAGAAGTGCTTGCGAACATCAGCTAGTTTCACAGGAAAGCTACTGTTGATGGATGAAATGTTGCACCACCTAGGGGCTCTAGATTACTGTAATTCCTAGGAGTTTAGGAACTTAAGGTGGCGCAAGATTTCCTCCATCAACAGTAACCCCATGCGGGATTGTCACATCCCGATGCTTCAGGAGACGGAGCAGCTGATTGACGCCTGAGACTTCTTCAGTAGCGATTTCAGAGTTGTACCCAAAAAGCCCAAAGTGGCTCCCATGTAACAACTTTAGGGCCCAAGTATGTATTTTTATGGCTACATGGAACCTTTGGGGTAGAAGTTGTTGTCAAAGATTTCCCTGAGGAGGGCCGTGGCAATCAGCGTTGCCTTCTCTCTCGCTATCTGCCTGCAACAACTGCGAGACCTTCTTCGCGACCGACACGAATCTCGAGTTCTGCTTCATCACAGCCGTCTCCGCCTGGGCTGGAGCATCAGCGCAAGCTTGGGAATCAGCAGCAGTAGCTGTCGAGCCCTGACCATTGGACAACGCAGGGTCTAGGGTTAAGGGTAAAGGGTATAGGAACGGCGCCCGCATATCAAGTCTGGGGGCATACCGTCGTCCACGTAGATCAGCACGTCCTCATGGAAGAGGTTGAGGAACCCTGTCACGAAGTTGTCGCGAAGCTCCAAGTACTTCATCACCCCAGACACCACACACCCTATACCCTCAAACCCTAAGCCCCCCCACACCGCAAGACGCTAAACCCTGAGCCCCTCACACCCCAAGCCCCAAGCCCAAGCCCCTTTGGGGTTTAAGGTGGCTTAGGGTTTCGGGGATACCCTATGCGAACTTGAGTTTAGGGCTTAGGGTTTGAAGGACCCAGGGAAGCCCATTTTCCCATAGCAGCCAAATGCAAGGGGTCCAGGTACCTACACTTTTCAGTACCCGAAGCATAAACTTGGAGGGTCATCAGGACTTAGTAAGCTAGTAACCTCTATAGGCCATATAATGACCCCAATTATCCCCATCATTAACCTACTTGCTAAGTTCCCATGACCCTCCAAGTACTATGTGATTGCCCCAAACACCCAACTCTACAGCTAATCCCTAAGATCCTTTAAGCCTGTACTCTACTTAAACCCTAAACCCTATGCCCTGAGCCCCAAACTCGAAACCCTAGACCCTAAACCCTGAACCCTAAACCTTAAACCCTAAACCCTTAAGGTCAAAACCCTAGACCCCAAACCCCTGAGTCATCTGGACGCTCGCTAACCTTAAGGGTCCAAGTACCTAATAATCCTATACTTACCAACCACCTGCACTACAAGTAAAATTAGTAAAGCCTCAAGTACCTAATTTCTGGGTACTTGGACCCTAAGGTCAAGTACCTAATTTCTGGGTACTTGGACCCTTAGGGTGGTTGGAAGAGCCGAGGCACTGTGCTCTGCGTGACTCACATTGAATGCGGTTGCGCCGCTTCCTTTGGTGCATGGAGGAGGGTTTTAAGCTTTTAGGTAAGCGTAAAAAACGGAAGCTACCATTGAGGGTTTCGAGTTTGGAGTTTAAGGCTTGCACCGCGTAATCAATGTTGTTGCTAGGGTCTGAGGTATATATAGAGCGGTGCAAGATCTCCGCAATATCGGAGTGCAATGCAACTTACCCACAGGTCGGACCGTAAACCCTAAACAGTGAACCCTATAAACCCTAGTAAAGAGAGAGGGCGGAAGTCGCTGCGCCACAGCTTTGTTGAGGATTCGGGAACGTCTTGCACTTGGGATATGGAGAGGCTTCGCCCTGAATCCTAAACCCAAATCTTAGACCCTGAGCCCTAGACCCTAAACATCATGGACCACCTGAATTGAATAACAGGATCCCTGTTGGCTGAAGGCGGTGAGTTGTGAAGGTCTCCAGGCAAAAAACAATCCAAGCTGTGATATACAAACCTTTGTGGAGAATCTTTCAGGGCTCGTGTTCTTCCACAGATAGCTTCCATGCACCCTGAGCCCCAAACCCTAAGCCCTAAACCCTATAGGCCCTAGTAGGGGGGTGTGGACTTATCTGTACCCTAATTTTCCTAAACCGTAAACCCTAAATCACAAACTACACCATGAACCCTAATTTATTGGCGCAGCGTCTTCGATTCTTGCAGGTTGCAGAAATGGCAATGCGTACATGCATCCCCCTGGCGTCCGCTTTTCGTCAAGGCTTGCGGTTTGGGGTTTAGAGGCTTAGGGTTTCGGGCGAGGGCTCAGGATTTAGGGTTAGGGCTTCGGGTTTAGGGAATAAGGTTTGCTGTAGGGTTGAAGGTTTTGGAGAGGTGCAGGAACTAGGGCTTAGGCTTTAAAAAGTGATCTTACCCTTAGGTTCGGAGCGCTCAATATTCACACACTCTCCCAAAACCTGTACAACAATATGTGTTGCTTATTCTCCAGTGCTAAGGTACCCAATTATTGAATCTTCGGTCCCTTGGCAACAATTTGAGAAGAGCCCATATAAACTAAGCCCTAGACCCTAAACCCTAACCCTCATTGCATATTCAGTGTATGCGTTGATGAACGCCCTGTGCCCAAAAGTTTGAACTCAACACTTAGGGCTAAGAGTTTCTGGTTTAGGGTTAACCCTAAACCCGAAACCCTACAGCCCCAAAAACAACATGTTCACATGCTTGGGGCACAGCGCGATGCTCCTGGCTCCAAGCGTGCTGTCTTACGGCAGAAACTAGAAATCCGCATGACCTTTGGGGTTTAGGGTGTAGGCATGCCCTTAGGTTAATGCAGAATGTTCAGTACCTGGAGAAGTGCCACAGGAGTAAGGACCCTAGGGACGCCAAAGGATGGTGGTCATAGAGTTCTTACGTCCAGGCTTCTTGTCTACCAGGTTCCCTACACCCTACACCCTAAACGCGGAGCCCTACACCCTAAGCCCTGAAGTCCGAACCCCAAACCAGAAGGACCTACGCATCCAACTGCCCTTGGCTTTCCATACCTTTATCCTCGGCCGTCCATACCTTTCTCGTTTAAGGTTGAGGATTCAGGGTTCAGAGGGGTTCGCGGATTAGGGGTTAGGGGCTACCCGCCCTGAAAAGATGCGAGGGGCTTACAACAACTGGGGCGTATTCATAGACTTTGCGATTCTCATACTAACAACCGTTATTTAGAGTTTGGGGAGGGTATGATACGTAGCTACATTGGACACGCAGGGTACAAAGGTATAAGGACCAATATATAGTATCCGACTTCGCACACCATGATTACATGGAGGATCAGGGGCTCAGTAAGTCTGTAAATTCATACGCCCTAAACCCAAGGCCCTACACGCTACACCGCATTTATCCCCTCTCTTGGTCTACCTACCACACTCCCCCTGGCCTCGCAGGTAGGGCCCGACAAAACCCCGACCCTCAACCCTAAACCCCCAAAACCCTAAATCCCACACCCTGAGCCCTAAACCCCTAAAACCTTTAAATCCTTACACCCTAAACCCCTACAACCCTAAGTTGGGAGTTAAATCTTTGGGGCTGAAATCCTTTTCCGGAATGCTTTTCGGAGGGCTGCTCAAATATCATAGTAAAAGCCCCAAGTACCCGGGCTATCCGGCTGTAGTGTTTAGGGCAAGATACTGGACACGACGCCGTTTACATTTTTTGGTGCAGTACCAAGACCCTCCTAGTACCCTTGATTGGGATATATAGGGCCCCTACGTATGGGTACTTCGCTCCTCATGAAGGGTAGGTGGAGGGTCTAGGTATCTAAAGCCCGAGTTATTTGGATACTTGGGCCTTTAAAAGCAACATCAGCCTCATCTATTACATGTTTGGGCTTTAGTAATGCCTTCGTGGTGTCTGGCTGGGTTGTACTTTTTCAAAATATTGGACAGTGTAATTAAGGGACAATACTCTATGTACACGACCGATTAAGTTGAGGTCGCACCCGCTATAATACTTTGGCCGATCGGCTAAACTGGAACCATTTTCCTTTTAGGAGATCCTCTGCATGCGAGATCCCTCTGAAGCATAAAACACGGAAATCCGAAAAAGAAAAAAACAAAACCTATAGGCGTTCAAGTACACAAAAAAAAAAAGAGATGGAGTCTGGGCCAAAACAGCTTACAACATTGGTGCTTGGGGCCCCAAAAAACTTTATTCCTTTTGTGCACTTGGGGGGTTCCTACAGTTTCGGGTACCCTTGTTGGGGGTCCCCATAATAAGGTATTGGGTTCATGCTGAGGTCCCCCTACGGTATTTGGGGAGACTACCACAAAGACCCTTGAGCAAAAGCCCGCGCCTGTCGGCATCCATCGTCACGGCGTGTAAAGAAGATGCAGGGCACACACTGCTTGCTGTGGTGCAAGACCACCTATTTAGGGCTTACGGTTTAAGGTCTGGGACTCAGGGCTTAGGGTTCAAGGTTTTGGGCTTAGGGTTTAAGGTTTAGGGTTTAGGGCTTTGGGTTTAAAGTTTAGGGTTTAGGGCTTTGGGTTTAGGGCTTAGTGTTTCAGGTCTAGGACTTCGGGCTTAGTGTTTGAGGTTGAGAGTTTAGGGCTTAGGGTTAAGGCGGATTGCGGTGTCGGCGGGTCTTGCAAGGCTTGGGTTAAACGGGGGGATGAGCCCTCTTGGCTTCGTTCCTACTTGGAGGGTCAGGGAGGGCTTAGTAAGTAGGTTCGTAAAGAACTGAGGTAGTCATGTGCAGTATAGGGCTTATAGGTTCAGGGTTTAGGATTTAGGGTGTAATAAAGCCCTCCTTACACTCCAAGTACAGTATGAAATTGCCTCAGCCCTAAACCTGATCCTCTTGAATTTTGGGTTTCTGGGCTATATATAGTAGCTGTCCTATACCATGGCAAGAATTCTCTGCGAAAAGCATGGGCATCGCCGCCATCAGGTAGGTAGATTGAGATTTTTTAGGTCACACAGCACAGAGCAATGTAAACCCTAGCGTTAGCAGTTAACAGGTCTTTTGCAGAAAGCAATCCTATGAGAGGGTTTAAGGCCAAGGGTTGGGAACTGGCTGAACCGTTTTAATTAATTACTTGATGGCCCCATCGCCACTGAACATTACAGCCAATAATCACAAAGAATGTTGACACAACATCTTCCACCTATATCCTGGACCAACCGCATTCTAGAATACCATACCTCCCTGGGCATAAGTTGCTTAGTATCACGCAGCATTACCTAAACCTCACAGCCTTAATGATATGATAGCTGCGATCTTCTTCCAATCCACCTAAACCCCTTTGATGACGTGTCATGTAGCCCCTAGGGTCATGGAGGATTTATGTTATCAACCGTAGATCCCAGTCTATGGGCTTCCTGATGTGCGCCCTGGAGTTCTTCGTCTGCTGTTGTAGGTTTAGGGCTTTAGGGTTTAGGGTCTTGAGGTCAAGGGTTTGGGAGCTAAGGGATCAGGCTTTATCTGGGCTGTAAGCCCGTGTTGCCAACGCTTGCTTACAATTGACGCTGCATGCCCCATACTTGATGCCTGGAATTTGATGCTGGCTGCTGAAGAAGGAAGGTTAAATCGCATAATCGAATTATGGAAACTGTCCACTCGGTTAACCAGGAACCATAAACCGACACACCATGAAACTCTAAGACCCTCCGCCTTGTCTGCCATACTCAGCTTCCTGGAGAGCGCTCTTGCAACCAGTCATGCAGTAAGGCTCAGGGCTTGCTGGCCTTTTGGGAGACATCATCAGTCTTTGCGGTTTACGTTTCAGGGTTAAGGGTTTAGGGAAGTTTCTAAATCAGCCCTAATCCCTACGTAACCCCTATACAACCCCCCTTGACCCTAAACCCTAAACCTAAACCCCACAGAAACATTGAGCCTTCAGCCAGAAGGCTCTCCTTCATTCTGTTGTCACGACCTACCTTCCCAATGCTTAAGGGCAAGTGGGGGAGTGAAACTTAGGAATTCCTAGCTTTTTGCCACAAGATTAAAAAGTTTCCCCAAAGTTTCAATAATTTTCTACAAGTCTCCGAAACTGTTTCTGGCGGTGGTTTTCTGAATAAATCCGAAAATGTAATTCCACATAGAATAAAAAGTTTCAATAAGTGAAATACAATTCTGAACATAAAGAAGTTTTTGAATAAACGTAAGTAAGTCATTTTCTGCCGTACAAAATATCCTTTTGCCCTACGATTTTTTTAAATAAACTTAATCAAACTAATTTGCCGTAAAAAATGTTAGCTTTTTGAAGTTAGGACTACTAGTTACTAGGGTATATCTAGGACTTATCTTAGGGTTGTTTTGGGTCATATTTAATGAGCCCATGCGCCACTCTCCCTTAAACGCCAGTAAGCTACGTGACCTGGATGTCTGCCGTGTATGACCGAAAGGGCTTCAGGGTTTAAACCCTGAACCCAAAACCCTAAATCTATAAACCCTAAATCCCTTCACCCTACATCCCAACATCCCTAAACCCTAAACCCGAGGGTCCTTCAAGCTAGAAAGCCCTCTTCAAAGTGTTTCGGCATTGGTGCTGGGCCAGGATCAGGACCATCCCTACCAAACTGTGGGCGCCCGTTTCAGGACGCCCAGTGGCAACTTTTTGAGGACCCTGTTCTTAGGAATGGCGGAGGGTGGAGGGGCGGCGAGTATTGGGGCTTCAGGTCCTAAATGCTAGTAACTGCTAGTATCTGGCAGGTTTTGTGCACAAACAGCCGAATTCTACGCACTCTCTGGCCAGAAGCTACCCCCGCTTCCCCCTGAATAAGCGCCATAATACTCCCCAATATAATCCCCTATATAACCCCCTCTCAGGAATTGAGACAGCTTAGACTATGGTCTTTTTTGGGGTCTAGGGGTTCCTACGGGTCCAAATCCTCAAGCAGGATGTAACGGAAGCCCGAAGGGGTTCCTGGGCAGATATATTGGGCCCAACCTGGAGTTTAGACTATAGCTCATATGGGTGGTTGTCAAAATTATGGTCCTTTTTGGGCACCCTTAATATTAGGTGCCGTTCTATGATAGGGATCCAAAAGGACCATAATTTTGATAACCACCCATACGGGTTTGGGGTTTAGGGTTTAGGCCTCTGAGGGTCAGCTTCGGATCTCTCGAGGTTAAGTAGATTTTCAGATTGTAAATTGCCAGTCGAAACTCCAAACATTAAACTTGCATAACGATACTAGGAGGTGTGAAAGGGCTATACAGGCTTGTAAGCACAAACTAGAAAGCTAATCACAAATTCATTCGATTCGATGATACTATAATAAAATACCGTAGCTCCAGGGTCGACCAGGAGTTCCCCAGGACGTGCAAAAAACTATCCTCTAAGAATGCGGGAATTACGAAGGAGTCCTATGCAACTGCTGGTGGGCAAAATCTTCATAGACCTAAATAACCAATCAGAATTGCAGTATGATATACCTGGAGTCGTGCAGGATTGCATCCCGGAACCCAGAAGAGAAAGTGTGGTAGTCATACCTGGGGCTTACTGGTGATTACGTGGGCGCTGGGGGGGGGGGGGTGCATCCGAATGGTTATAATCCGTAAATCATTCTAAACTCCTAGTATCTCCCTTAAGAATCCATAATCCCATATAGAAATCCTCTTCAAAGAGTTTAGACTATAGCTCATATGAACACCTATCATAACACCCATATGCCCTCCCCACTGATAAACGCCAAACCCTAAACCCTAACTAGCATTATACCAGCACGTCATCGTCCTGCGCCCATATGCCGTCTGGACTGCGGACGAGGAAGCGTCATTTCCGTGAGCCTGGATTTCAACCCTACAGGGGCCAGCTAAACCCGGGTTGCCTTTTAGGGTTTAGGGTTTAGGCCTTGAGCCCTAAACACCCTAACCCTCCAACCCCTAGGTACGTATTGAACATACACTTCCGCCCCTGAGGTTGGCTTTCTGAGGGTCAAAGTAGAGATACAGTAGAGGTTCTAAGCTTACGGCTTGGAGTCTCTTGGTACAAAAAACCTTTAGATTGTAGCATTTGGGACCTTAGACTGCGTCATTTGTGTTCTTCTCTAACCCTGGGGATCCAAATATCCCAATGTAGGTAATATCTACAGACTTTGGGGCCCAATGTAGGTATTATTTGTATACTTGGATCCCTGGGGTACTTCTACTTAAACATCCACACTTTGATCCTGAAAGTCTGCAAATAGTTTTTAGGTTGGACCCTAAAGCCTACAGGTAATAGTTTGAGGCTCTCAAAGTAAACGACTGCATGAATCCCATCAGGGTACTATCTGCCCTGCCTTGCTATTATAAACCTGAAGCACTACCCGAAACCCTAAACCCATGCAAGATCTCTCCTTGTGTCCTTGAAGGAGTTACCCTTACTTGGAAGCCCATGGGACTTAGTAACTACTGATGACTGGAATTATAACCCTACTTATAATTGGGGTCACCCCCTTAAGTCCATTTAGAAGGATTATAAGTAGGGCTATACGCCCGGTTATAAGTAGTTACTAAGTCGCATGGGCCTTCAAGTAGGATCTAGGTGCCACGGACAAGGGCCGCTCGAAAAAGAAAGCAGGTCTGATTAGTTCTACGAGCTATAGTCAGTATTTCCTGTGTAGAAAATTGGACATGGGGTTTAGGGTTTAGGGTTTAGGGGTTTAGGGTTTGTTTCTCTTAGCGAAAGATATTGGGGACTAAACTTAGTTAACTACAAGCAGGACCTCCATGTCTATCCTTAATACATGAGCTATAGTCTGAGGTCCTCGTATCCCCCTTAATAAGCCCTATAATACTCACCTATAATCCTATATAACCCCCCTTTAAGGAGTTTGGACTCTAGCTCATATGTGGGGATTCTGTAGGGAATGCTTTGAAGATCCAGTACCCCACACGCCCTTAATGCACCTACAAGGCGAGTTGGCTCCCCGAGTTGCTTTTAGAGAGGGACTCTGAGAACGGCAAATTTCGTTTTGAGAAGCTTCAAACTAGGGACAATAGCTCGAATAGTTTTCAGGACCCCCTTAAGTAGATAGAACATGGGGTATATGGGGATCTTATCATAATATACCCCAAAACCATATTCTAAACCCTAAACCCTAAACCCTACTTCAGAGGGGTATAAGCATTCCCTAAACCCTAAACCCTTCACCGTGCTTCTACGCTACCAGGTGCGAACACGAGCTTCCCCAGTCCAATCTGAAAAAGCCTTGGATTCTAGACTGCGTAGAATCCCAAATCCCATGCCCGAAATTGGGTTTCCGAACCAAAGACCCTATGGATGTGTAGGGATTTTGTAAGGTGGGTTTCGGCTGCCCCTCTTCAGAAGTGTACCAGGATGATTTTGATCACCCCCTAAACCCCAAACCCTAGACCCTAAACCCCAAACCTTCAACCCTAAGCACATGAGAGAGTTGTTGATCCAGTCGCAGGAGGGCATCACGCAGTGTTCCAAATCACAGGTTGGTTTTGCTCTGGGGCAAGCACCAGGCATTGTGGAAGATCTGTGGATTTACCAAAGAGAGCGCTTGTCCGTGATGCAGTGGGACAGATGCTGTATTATGCCTTTGCAGGTGAATCGTTTCATTCTCAAGGTTTCTTGACGCACGCGCCATACGCTTTTTTGTTGTGGCAGTTTCTTCAGCAACAAATCTGGGTGCAAGATGCGGAGGGCTTTTCGCTGTTTGAGCTGTACGACCACTTTGTGAAATTCTGGATGGCTTGCTCTTGTCAATATCAGAAAAATTGTAAACTGCAAACGTCCAATCTTTCTGAGAGCATCAGTGGCAAAAGCATGCTGGGCACACGAGAAGTGTCGCGCGCTTCTTTTCATAATTAGGGAAGTCTTTAAACGGATGTCCATTCCTTGGGAGATAACTCCGGAAGGTAGGGCACTGAAGTGCATTGGTGTCAGTTTTGATGTAAAGTGTTTGCGCTGGAGACCAGTGTCAACGTGTAATGGGTCCGATCTCATCCGTCTTCAAAGTGTCATCGGTGGCAAGCAGCATCGGAGGGGTTTTCGGTCAGCATACTCGACTACGACCCCAGCTGTGCACAGGCCATGCAAGCACCTTCCTTTTGATGTGTTGTGGACGCAGTACAGACAGCCGTCTTCCTGACCATCTCTATGATTTTTATTGGTAGTGTATATGTAGTGATCCACCAGTGATTCGCTGCAGGAGTGTCATTCGTCCAATGATCACATGCATAGACCCCAAACCCTAAACTCTAAACCCGAAAGTCCCAGGAAAGCCTGTGCGGGCATCGGTGGGGGAGGAAGCTGCAGACGCTCCATAAAGCCGGTCCCTGATGGTTTAGGGTGTAGGGTTAGGGAGTTAGGGTTTAGAGTTTAGGGTCTCGGGTTAAGGGGTTTAGTGTTTAGGGGTTTACAGGTTGAGGGTTTAAATTAGGCCCATGTCTAGAGATGTCTGAAGGTCAGGAGTTTAGGACTTCAAATTGTTTCATGTTTGGAACCCTAAACCCCAGACCCTATGTAATCCCTTCTCCCTCTAATATGAAAGGAGGCCCCCTCTCCCCCGCTGAAATCCTACAGGATCCGGGGCCCGAAAGATACTGGAGATTTGGAAGGGTTGTGAATTAGATAGGTCTGCCTTTAGCATCCTTTTGAAACTCCATGGACATTAATGACTAATTAACTAGATCAGCTAGTTAGTGACATTGATTAGTGGTTGAATACTTAATTCGATTAGAGTATATAAATGGGCTACTTCCACCCAAAGTAATAGGAAATCAGGGGAAAGTAGACTCTAATCATGGCCTAACCCTAAAACCCAAGCCCTAAACCCTAAATCGCCTTCTAGGTAGGGGTACCGTCAACCACTCTGAGTATTTCAAGTCTCAAGAAGTGCGGTACTTTAGGGATCCTGAGTAGCGCAATGCCTCCTCCATTAAGCACTATGCTTGTTCCTACACATGCTAGAGCCCTAAATCCTAAACCCGAAAC